>ML399717.1:32013-101257 GCA_005239525.1 Nicotiana knightiana | reverse complement strand
TCGCGTATTCTTCGACGTATTTGCATCCGTTTAGCCCCGTTTCCATTTCCAATTCACCTACACATAAAATAAACCCTATTAGGCACATACGACGTGTATTTTATCATTAAAGCTCATAAAATGCGAGGTATATAATGCTTAAAATCATGAATTCTAGCCACTCATCAGTGATCGAAGAAGGTCATGCAGAAATCAACTCAATGAGTTAACATGTGATTAGAGGAACAAGTATGTCGACTACTTGAAACATGAGAAGCTCCCACGGACCCAAAAAATTGAGGGCCCTTCGAGCCAAAGCAGCCCGATTTTCACTCAACGAGAATGGAACATTGTATAGGAGGACCTTCGACGGACTGTTGGCAGTATGTTTAGGACTAGGGGACACCGATTATGTGCTACGATAAATCAACGAGGGCACTTGTGGCAACCACTTCGGTGCCGACTCCTTGGTTCGCAAGGTTATTAGAGCGGGATATTACTGAGATAGCATGGAAAAGGACACCAAGGAATTTGTTGGAAGATGTGATAAATGCCAAACATTTGCACCGATGATACATCAACCCGGTGAACAACTACACTCGGTCCTATCCGCCATTCATGAAATGGGGGATGGACATCGTCAGCCCCCTACCAACGGCGCCAGGTAAAGCTCGATTTATCTTATTTATGACTGACTACTTCTCAAAATGGGTGGAAGCGCAGGCCTTCGAGAATATAAGAGAGAAATAATTCATCGACTTCATATGGGACCACATCATATGTCGATTCGGGATTCCCTCCGAGATAACATGCAATAATGGGAAGCAGTTCATCGGCAGCAAAGTAACAAAATTCCTCAAAGACCATAAAATCAAAAGGATACTATCAACGCCTTATCACCCAAGTGCAAATGGTCAAGCCGAGTCCACAAACAAAACCATCATCCAAAACTTGAAAAAAAGGTTAGATGATGCGAAGGGGAAATGGAGAGAAGTGTTGCCCGAGGTACTATGGGCATATCAAACAACATCGAAGTCGAGCATAGGGGAGACCCCATTTTCTTTGGTATATGGGTCCGAGGCGTTGATCCCAGTAGAGGTCGGGGAACCAAGCATCAGATTCAACATACCATTGAGGAATCAAACAACGAGGCCATGACACCTCCCTCGAGCTTTTAGATGAAAGGCGTGAGGCCACATTAGTTTGAATGGCCGCTCAAAAATAAAGGATCGAAAGGTACTACAACAGAAGAACAAACCTTCGCTACTTCGGAATCAGAGACGTAGTTCTAAGGAAAGTCACCCTCAATACTCGAAACCCAAACGAAGGGAAACTAGGTCCTAATTGGGAAGGACCGTATCGTGTCCTTGGAGTTGTAGGCAAAGGATCCTACAAACTTGGAACAATGGAAGGCGAGCTACTACCAAACAATTGGAATATATCGTTGCTCAAACATTATTATTGCTGAGGTATGACCTTTTCCTTTTTTCGTTTATATTTTATACTAAAACCTTACAGGTGTTCGATTGGAGATATCGAAACACCCTTCACCTCGAAGACTTGGGGTTTTAAAGCATGTGTTGCACTCTTTTTCCCTTAGATCGAGTTTTATCCCAAATGGGTTTTACCGGCAAGGTTTTTAATGAGGAAACACTTATATGCTACCTAAGGAAAACTCAACAAGTATTCAATGCTTCTTTTCTATCAACCTCGAATATTTGGGGCATCACCCTCGGAGGTTACATTTTCGAAGAAAACAAGTCATGCCAAGGAGTAGCTCGATAGCATAATGTTGTAATGGGCAAAACGGTCAAATGAACCGTGTCCATATGCAATAATTGATCCCCCGATGGAAAAAACATGTACGCATGTATCGATTACTCAAAGAAGCACTCTTATTATATCGAAACACTTTTGTGCCTCAAAGAAGTCTATTATTTTCACATTTAACGGCTCAAGAGCCAAATATACTCGAATACTCGGGGACTGTCATCGACAGTCAACACGTTGAGCCATCAAAAACTCGAACCTATAAGACCTCAACGAGGCAAACTCGAACATATAAGACCTCAATGAGGCATACTCGAACTTACAAGACCTCAATTAGGCAAACTCGAACTTATAAGACCTCAATGAGGCATACTCGAACTTACAAGACCTCAATTAGGCAAACTCGAACTTATAAGACCTCAATGAGGCATACTCGAACTTACAAGACCTCAATGAGGCATACACAAACTTAGAAGACCTTAAAAAAAGGCATCCCCTCGATAGTAAAGCCAAGGTCATCTCACTCGGGGACTAAAGGCTACGGCCATATAAAAGACTACGGTCATATGAAAGGGCTACGGATGAAATAATGCGGCTCCGAGACGTCCAACTTCCGCCATAAAAGTAAAGGACTTCAAACACTTTGAAAAACAAACTAAATCAGGCTACCCTCAGCATAAGCAAAGGGGCTTCGATAAAATCAACCCCGAATAATGTAAAGGCTTCGAAAACGTCAGCCTTCTAGAAAACCCCAAGAGGCACTCAACTATCGTTGCACATCGACTTGCAAACGAGGTTCTAAACAATCGAACCATCGAAAAGTCAAACGAATATAAAAACATGCCAAGGCATAATAAAAATTTTACAAGTCTTTAGCTAGAAAAGGAGAAAATAGTATCCATTTTAGAGGTCGAATCGACTTAATCTAAAAAGAGCCTAAGGGCCTAAAGAGCCTAAGAGCCAACCTAAAGAGCCTAAGGGCCAATCTAAAGAGCCTAATGGCCAACTTAAAAGAGCCTAAGGTCCAACTTAAAAAAGCCTAAGGGCCGATGTGTCAAAGCCTAAGGGCTGATACTTAAAGAGCTTAAAGGCCAAAGCACACCATGCTCGAGACCTTACCTAGTTCGGACTCGAAAGTCCTGAGCTGAAGCTTATATCAAAGATCGGATCCTAAGTGGTCACCTATTATCTATAGTTCATCGAACACAAAACCTAAGGGTTTTATATTCTAATTCCAATACATCAGACTAATCGTCAACAAAACCAAATCTCATTTCAAAGGCAAAAGCAAGACGAAAAGACAAAGATGAAACAAAATATTTCTTTATATATCAGATAATGGTACAAAAGTATATTTACAATACTCCCACAGGGAGCCCTTACAAAAAATCAAAGAAGGCCTAGTCTATCATCGGGGTCGCCTGCTCAGAGGCAGCTCCCACGGGGACTACATCTTCGGTAGCTTGACATGCGGCAGCTTGGTCTTCGAGATTCTTTCCCCCCTCAGGGAATTTGTCTTCAACCCCCTCGGGACCAGCCTCTTCCCCAGAAGCCTCCTCGTCAGCCTCCTCTTCATCATCCTCAACATCAACTTCATCATCGGAGGAAAGGACGAACTTGGCATCAGCCTCGTCTGCCTTAGCCTGCTCTATCTCCTTGGAGAGATCGAAGCCTTTAGCATGGATATCCTCAAGGGTTTCCCTCTAGGATCAGCATCGAACATAGTCGTTGCTTCTTTTCTTCCGGTCAAAGGCCTCTCTCAACTCCATCTGAGCATCAGTAGCATCTTTCAAATAGATGGCTACCTTCTTGTCGGTCGTGGCTTGTATTTCTTTGGCTTCGACCCGGGCTTCCTCGTCTTTGGCTTTGGCCTTCTTGAGGTCAGCCTCGATCTCGTCTATCCTGCTCGCCTGAACTGAATTGCTCTCTTGAATGTTCCGAAGTTGAATCTCAAGGGCGGATACTTTTGCCAATGCATCTTTTTTGGTCGCAGCGAGGATATCCATTTGTGCCTTCCATTCATTGCACTCAGAGTCGACCTGGTTTACCTCACCCCGAAGGCGTTCCAGCATCTCTACCTTTCGCTACAGCTGAGACATGGAAGTGTTAGCCTCCAAAGGCGGGAGAGGGAGTCCATATTTTTTCAGAACTAATGTTACCTGCTTCTATAGCTCGTCCTCGTATTCCCAAGCTTTGGTCAAATCTAATTGAAGATGCCTCAATTCCCTTTCCTTCTTGTCGCAAACGAGACTGAGAGATTTCTCCTCATTCGAGAATCTACGCAGTTCAGCCTCACAATGACTCAGCTCAGTCTTAAATTTGTGGAAGGTCTGTAGAAAGGAAAGTTCGATTAGACAAAAGAAGAAAGTATGAAGTTGGAAAATTATAGTGCTATTGAACTTACAATTGAGCAAAACCGTCGAATCTCCTCAAAGATCGAGTTTGCATCCACTGATTCGGCCTCATCAACCCCAGTAAAGCAACCCTGGATGGGGTCGTTTTCACCTGGGACTCCTTCTAACTCGGGCGTCCTCAAGTTCCGAGAATCCCTTATGGTATCTTCGGAGAAAGATGGAAATGAGGGTGAATGACCTGGTTTCATTACCTCAGGGAGATCACCCGAGGCACCCTAACCGGGTAGAGGTGCTTCGAAGCTCGCTCCCTCCGGAGTATTTCCCGAAGTCTGAGAAGCAGTCGCCAAGTCAGGTGATGAAGGGCGTTTGTCCCTTTTCTCTTTTGGAACTCCTCCTTCGAGGTTAGGGCCTCGGTTCCAGCGGGCTTAGCAGCCTCGGAAGACTTTCTGGTTCGGGTCACTAACGTCGAACCCTTAACCTCGTCTTCATCATCACCCATGGACCGGCGGACAAAGTCAAGATCCTCGTTGATATCAACATTCTTCTTGCGTCCCCGAGCTGGCTTTACTTCGCTTCGGGTGTCCTCGTTCTTCGAGGATATTTTCCTCTTATTATTCTTCTTTGGCTCCGGATTCGAGGATCCCTCTTCCTCCCCAAGAGGGGCCGGCTTCATCTTAGAGAAATCACCAATGCCTGCGACAGTGGAATTAGGCCACATGAAGAAAGGGATTTTTCTTTTTTAGGAAGGAAATATTATAACACGTACCGTGGTGTTTCGCTTCCCACTTGCCCTTTGACAAACCCTCCCACTTGCGTTTGTCGTAAGATGAGGTGGTGGCCAGTTTGCGAGCCCAATCCGCTAGATCGAGGACCGCATTAGGCATCCACGGAACCGCTGTGGAAGTAAAAAAGGAACAATTATGCGAAGTTTAGCGAAAATTATGAAAAATAAATAGGGTAAGGTATTTTACTCACGTTTAAAGTTCCATTTATCGGGGAACAGCAGGAACTCCTTGGGAATAATGTTGATGGTCCTTACTCGGATGAACCGGCTCATCCAACCTCGATCTCTGACTTCGCCGTTACTGGCGAAGATGGACTTTGTGGATCGGCGTTGGATCTTGATTAAACCTCGGAAATATTGAGGTCGATACAATCGGATGAGGTGGCTGAGGGTGAACTCGATCTCTTCATTTTCAGCGAAGAACCTCATCATTAATATCATACGCCAGAAGGACGAATGAATTTGTCCCAGTGTAACTTGATGCTTTTGGCAAAATTCGAGCACAAGTAGGTCAAGGGGACCCAGTTTAAAGGGGTATGTATATACGCTCAAGAACCCCTCTACATGGGACGTAATATCCTCTTCTCGAGAAGGTATTTGCAGACTACCTCCTTCCCCCATTTACATTCTCTCGTTACGGCTTCGAGGTGTCCTTCCTCGATGGATCTTATATACCTCGATGCGTGTTCCCGGTGCCCAGTAACATCGAAAGGATTCTCTATTGTAAAGTCTTTCTTCAAAGAAAAATTGCTCGGCATGATCTCATTGAGCGACGGCGATTTACCACCGGCCAGATGGGAAGCAGAAGTGGAAATTCCTCCTTTATGAGGAACGGATTTAGAGGTTTTTGCCATAGTTTCTTTAGAAAAGGAAGAAGGAAATGAATATAACCGGCGAGGTTTTGGGCTAACACGGCGAAAGAACTAGTGGTGAGGGGAAAGTTTGTAGAAGAAGAGTAAGTATTGCAGAGTGAAAAAATTTCCTAATAAAGTAACGAACGCGGATATATATAGGGGAAGGCGGCGACTGTTGATTGATGTTGGTGGCCGACCGGCTCTGATGAGCACTCAATTATTTTGGGGAAGAGAACCGACGTAACGCTTCAGTCATTTCAAGCCTACGTCACAAGAATGCTATCATCATCCAAGACCTCGTGAATCAAATTGTTTCTCATCATTTCATTCTAAGAAACGCGGGGACTATCTGTGTACGCCGAAATCGGAGGAGTCCGATTTCGAAGTCTCTATTATGTTTCGAGCCCGAGCTCATGTTCGAGATAAATTTCAAGTCCGATCTCAGAATATGCACTTCGATAAAGCACATCGAAGGCCCCTCACGGCCTACCTTGAGGCAGTACAAAATCGATGATAATTAAGAAAAAATGGGAATTTCCCAAGGACATGTGGTTCGGACAGATAAGATTTGTAAGAGATGGTACAAATCTGTACTAGGCCGCTATATAGCTATACCAATAGTATTCTTTGTCATAATTAGAAATGTACCATATTAAGGTTTTCCTCGCCTATATAAAGGGGACCCCAATCATTTTGTAAGGGACATCAATTCACAGCAATAGAACATTCTACTCTATTTTTCTCGTTTACTGTGCTCAAGATTATTCTTCAACTTTATTGTTCTTCATTTATTGTTCATACTTTACTGCTACTAACTGACCTCGAGACCCCGAGGCAATCGAGCTCGAGGCCTTCATTCCTTCGACAACTTTGGTTTGGCTATCATATTCTTCTTACTTACACTTATCATTTCTTGATTATTAACTAGTATTGGAATAAATCACATATTTTTAGAACCACAAATCAAATATAATTGTTAACACCAATTTTCGAGGTAAACAATACAAGAGACCAAGGGAGTTCTAGTATTTTCTAGTGTTAGAGAAAATATTAAATATAAAATATTATTCACATTTACAAAATAACATATGAAAAATAAAATATTAAAGAAATATTACAAAAGGCGTATTGAGTATCAACCAAGTAAAGGACATCTGAGAGTGTGTGACTCAAGAGTGCAATCTCGAATTACCGATAGACTTTTTGTAGAAAAAAATTAAACGACATATTTGAGCAGATTCGAGAATTAAGAAAGAGAAAATAAATTAATCGAGTAAACGGGGAGTCTAAAGAAGAGAGAAATGAATGGCTAGGAAACTTAAAGATTTGATTATGTGAGCATAAATCTAAAGGGAAGCTAGAACCCTTATTTAGTGATAGTCAAGACTCAAGAGGCATTATAAATGTAATAGGCCTCTTCAAGTTTGGCCGTTTGACTTTGACACCCTTTTAAAATATTAAATTTTTTATTTATCATAAAGGCTAATTATTGTGATAACCCGATAGGTCATCTAGAGTTTTAAACCTTAATTCTGTGTTTCGAAGCCTCCAATAGCTTCTTTAAGCCTTCCTCGATTTGTGTGCGCAGTCTGGGTATTTTTTTCGCAAGGCTTTTATGTTAAAAATTAATAAAATATAAAAAATTTCCTTAAGAATCCATTTGAGTTGACTTTGGTCAACGTTTTGAGCAAACAAAGCCGGATCCGTGTTTTGAAGTTTAAATGTTTAATGAATTTAAAGATTTTACCAATGTTTGACTTTGTTGATACCGGGTCCGTATTTTAGTTCCGCAACTCGGTATAGGCCCATTACTATATTTTATGACTTGTCTGCAAAATTTGATGAGAAAAGAATTTGGTTTGACGTGATTCGGTCGTCCAGTTGTTAAAACAAAAATTCTAAAGTTTCATTGAAAGTTTCATTTGATTTGGTGTCTGATTCGTAGTTTTCGGTAATATTTTGGCGATTTGATCATGCGAGCATGTTCGTATGAGGTTTTTAGACTTGTGTGCATATTTGGCTTGGAGCCCCGAGGGTTCGAGTGAGTTTCAAATAGGCTACAGAGTGAAATTGGACTTAGAATCATAGTTGGTGCCTTGTGTTTCTGGTGTCTGTTGCAGGTCTCACTTTTGTGAGATCTGGTTCGCAATTGCGAGCCTCGCATTTATGAAGAAACCATCACATTTGTGAGCCTGGGCATAACTGGGGGTCCTCGCATTTGCGAGGTAAAGTTCGCATTTGCGAACTTGCCATTTCCGCTTTTTGTGAAGGCAGAGTCTCATTTGCGACTCAGCATATTATTGATGGTCTTCGCATTTGCGAAGGACAAGTCTGCATTTGCGAGGGCATCCGGGTTCGCATTTGTGACCAATTTATCACAATTGCGATTACTACGATTATGAGAGGAGTTCGCAGTTGCGACCTCTTTATCGCAATTGCAAACATGATATTGCTATTGTGATATCTGCAGCTGGGTAAAAGCTTAGTTAGACAGGATTTTGTTCATTCTGTCAAATTTTCAAACCTAGAAAACCTTATAGGTGATTTTTCCAAGGGCTCTTCTTCCCCAATTTGTTGGTAAGTGATTCTAACCTACTTTCTTTCAATTACCCAATACATTTCATAAGATTTCAACCTAAAATCTTGGATTTTCATGGTAGAAATTGGGGATTTGGGTATAATTAGAATTTTTTGTAAAATTGGAGTTTAGCCTCAAATCGGGTTTTGTTCCGAATATCAGGTGCGGGCCAAGTGGGCCCGGGAGTTGACTTTTGTTGACTTTTTCAATAATGACCTAACTTGAACCTTTTGCATTCATGGGTAGTTCCTAAGGCTTATTTTGAATCGTTTGGTTGAAAATTTTCTAGATTTGGTTGGTTTTGAGGCTTGATCGGCAAAGTCGTGTCGAGCTTTGAGTCAGTTTTAGAGTGAGGTAAGTATTGAGTTTAACCTTGATTTGAGGGAATTAGGAACCCTCGTACTATGTGCTATGTGAATTTCATGTGTTGCGGCGTATATGCGAGGTGACGCGTGCTTATACACTGTCGAATTACTTGTTTACCTGATTTTTTGCTTTTCCTAAATTACTTTCTTCCATGCCTTAACTGTTGTGTGCTTTAAATGCCTTCTATGCTTTATTTGCTACTTGTTATTCATTGTTCCTCGTGTTAAAAATTTTAGATCTTTCCATTCTTTCACGACTCGCTGCTATTTACCTTAATTGACTTACTTGCACATTTTAATTGTCATTTACTGGACTTGTTTTGCCGTGCAATGTTACATATGTGAATTCCCAAGTTGGTACAAGGTTTCCTTTCTGATTCCGCTTCATATTCATCAATATTAGAGGTTCGTGTGATTTGAGTTATTGATTTGATTATATTCATTGAATATTTGATACTGAAATGGTGGGATCGGGTTGCACGCCGCAACAGGTGAAATAAGGGTGGATTGATATGGTGGAATAAGGGTGAATTTGTACTGATATGGTGGGATCGGGTTGCATGCCGCAACATATATTTATTTATGATTGTTGATATTGCCACAGTAAGGATTGTGTTGTACGGTGGGATCGGGTTGCGCGCCACAACAATCTATCTGTTTCCATTTCCTTGAGTTGGGTTGGGTTTCGATATTTTTATACGAAACTCTAACGATTGATAATTCTGATCGTCACTAGTTTTTCTTTGAGGATTTAGCTATTTTCTTCACTTGACTGTCTTATTTTGTTAACTATTTTCTTCTCCTGTCTTTATTATATACTACGTACAGGTTATAGTGTAAGTGATCATCCTTAGCCTCGTCACTACTTCGTCGAGGTTAGGCTCGGAACTTACAGAGTACATGGGATCGGTTGTACTCATACTACACTTAGCATTTATTGTGCAGCTTTTAGAGTCGGTCCCAGCGGCGGTTCCTAGCGTTCTCGGGTTGACAGGCTTTATGGAAACTTGAGGTACAGCTGCTCAGCGTCCACAGCTCTGAGAGTCCCCTTTCCTTTCATTAGTTCTATATTTTCCCTCAAACAGCTTATGTTTTATTCAGATCCTTATTTGTACTATTCTATTAGTTCGTGCACTTGTGACATCGGGTCCAGGTTTGTATTAAATATTTCAGTAGTTATGGCTTCCGCATTTTCACTTTGGATTATTTCGGTTTCTTTCTTATCATTTAATTTAAACTGTTGAAAATGGATAAATCGTTCTAACGTTGACTTGCCTAGCAAGGTAAATGTTAGGCGCCATCACGATCCCGAATGTGAGAATTTCAGGTCATGACAAGTTGGTATCAGAGCCCTAGATTACATAGGTCTCACGAGTCACGATCAAGCTTAGTAGAGTCCGGAGGATCGGTAAGGAGATGTATGTACTTATCTTCCATAGGCTATGGAATTTAGGAACAATTTCACTTATATTCTTCTCTGTCATGCATTTTTATTCTATCATTGATGATTGAATTCTTTGGTGTCGCCCAAACTCACACCACTAATTTAGGTTGTGAGGCGGTCGAAGCAATAATAAAAACCCAACACGAGTCGAGGTCGAACCGAACGAAGCTTGATTTGGGATTAGGTATATACCTAGTGTGAATGTCTGATGTGCCCTAGATTACACTTCCACATATTCTTTTGTTGTTTCTATTCCTACTTTTACGCTATTGATTACAATTATAAAGCTAAGAGACAATGTCTTTGGGTTTTGGTCCTTTTTCAAGTGATAAAAGATCAACGGTTGCGACTTCCGCCTAGTTGGTTACTTAATGGATTTAGAGCTTTTGGGAACGTTTAGTTGATCGGGATTTAATATAGCAATGACACGCAATTACTCACTCTATACCTCTTGGTAGTATTAGTGATTTTGCTCAATTTGGCTTTCTCAAGTCCAAATGGGTATTTCACGGAACAAGTGATAAATGCTCAAGTCGGGTCTTACTATATCTAGATTTGACCCTTTAATTGGGGCTATCAATTCTTGAGTTCACCCTAATTTCTTGTTAGCTAAGTTTTCCAATACTTAGTCTCACTTTCTCAAGTAGAGACTAAGTCAATTTGGCATGAATCAATGTTTGCAACCATTGATTCTAGAATTCAAGCAATAACAAGGCTAAATATCATATACCCAATCATAAATAAGCCCTAAATCATTAACCCATTAAGTACCCATACTAGGGTTGGGTCACAACCCTAGCTAAGGGTTTAGGTAGTCATGGAAAATGAAGAAATTAAATGTCATGACCCAATTTTCCCTCGGTTGGTATCGTGATGGAACCTAGTCTTAGGGACTAGGTAAGCCTAACACTTATTTAATAACAACAATAATAATAATGGAAACCTAACAGTCTCGATATAGAAATCTTTACAGAATTTATAATTTTTCCAAAACCGGTAGTACAAGTCATAAGCTCTACATAGTTTACTACAACTTCTAAATACAATTGTTTGGAAGTAAGTAAAAACTGTGTAAATACAGAATAGGAAGGTGACTCCGAAGCCTGCGAACGCAGCAGCAGGTTTACCTTGAGTCTCCTCAGCAAGGATCCGCACAGCTACTAGCGACCAATACCTGGATCTGCACAAAATGTGCAGAAGAGTAGTATGAGCACAGCACAGCGGTGCCCAGTAAGTATCAAGACTAACCTTAGTGAAGTAGTGACGGGGACTAGTCAAGACACCCACTGGTCTAATAAACTGAACAAGCATAAGTACAGAAAAAAAACAGAAGTATAACATCTATCTATTATCTACACAATATGGCTAACAACAGAACGACTACAATAAGGCAAGAAAAATAGTAAACAACAATTGATCACCAAAATAATACACCGAAGGATGGACGGGAACACAACCCAAGTCCGGAAATTCACAATATAGTAAGGGCAAGTAGTAACTCAGCACTGCAATAGTCTCCACATCAGGCCTTAGCCAACAACCCCAATAAATTGGTCAAAATCTTCGAGTGTAAACTTTCACCAGCAAGTTTTTACATTGAAAGATTTCAGGTATAATCCTTTTTAATGGAAAATTCTTTTGAAATATACTTTTCCAAGAAATGTTTCTCAAACATAGTTTTCTTCAACATAAATTCTTTTCAAATATACTTTTCCAAAGAAAATGTCCATCAAACATAGTTTTCTTCAACATAAACGCTTTTCAAATATACTTTTCCAAAGAAATGCCCTTCAAACATAGTTTTATTCAAGATAAAATTCTTTTCAATTGGACTTTCCAAATAAATGTCTTTCAAACATAGTTTCTTTAATAAAATCTACCGGGATCCCGTCCCGTAGTTCTGAATTTATCATACAATTCAGGTGATCTCCCGGAATACGTTTGTAGTCCCAAAACAAATATGCAGTGCTGGAGGATCTCCCGGAATACGTCTGTAGTCCCAAAATAAATATGCAGTACAGGAGGATCTCCCGAAATACGCCCGTAGTACCAATTTAAATATGCAGTACAGGGGGATCTCCCGGTATACGTCCGTAGTCCCAATTTAAATATGCAGTACAGGGGGATCTCCCGGAATACGTCTGTAGTCCCAATTTAAATATGCAGTACATGGGGATCTCCCGGAATACGTCTATAGTCCCAATTTAAATATGCAGCGCAACAAACAAAGACAACAATTATAGCACGGCAGAAAACTCTTACATCACCACATCAAATACAAGGCAACAATGACAATAATACAAAGTACGGAGAGTAAATCAATACAAGAACTTCAATTCACAAAGACACAGTGAAACATCATACACAAGGAATAGTCACGGTAAAGAATGTTAAGTGTAAAGAGAACAACTTAACCAGGGAAAAACAAGACATAGCAACGAATCCACAATATTCAATCCAACAATAAGAAGCCAACACAAGTCAAATAGTTCCAAGTAAGAACAAGTCGACTAAGATATAAGTTATCTAAACTCCTTATGAGGTTGCGAAATTATGAGAAATATTCAACAATTCAAATAAGGGTAAGCAGTAAAAAATACTCGTAACTCCAATCAAGGCTAAAATACTATAGGATAAGATAATACTAATTTCAATTAGATAGGCAGTTTATGAAAAGTATAGCAGAACGGTAGAAGAGGTAAAACCTTCAATTAAGTCAATTAGGAGTCAAATAGGCAATAGAGTGAATCTAAAAGCAAGAAATTCTAATTTAAGCAAGTAGAGATGAAACTAATAGTCAGGAACTCACTCTTAAAAAATACAACTTCATTCACAGGGAATATAAGGACCAAAGAACCCTAAAAGGCCAACCTTCTACAAATAAGTCCGAGCACGCACTCGTCACCTCGCGTACACGGACTACAATCAACATAGAAGACTCAAATCCTGAGGGGTAATTCCCCCACACAAGGTTAGGCAAGATACTTACCTCAAAGACGACAACCCGGTACTCTAAAATGGACTTCTCGGGTGAAAAGGCCTCCGGACGGCTCAAATCCAACTAGAACAACTTCAAAGCACACATAAAACTTATAAGGAACTATTCCGGATAATAAAGTTTCAATCTTTATAAAAATCTAGAAAGAGACCCAAAAGTCGACCCCGGGCCCACACCTCGGAACCCGACAAAATTTACAAAATCCAAACATCCATCCAATTACGAGTCCAACCACACTAATTTCATCAAATTCCAATACCAAATCGATATTCAGACCCAATTATTCTCTTTAGAAAAGTTTTGGATAAAAACCCTCAATTCTCCAATCAAAATATGGATTAGTTCAGAAGAAGAACTTCTGTAACCATTTTAAAATACAAAAATTATACTTTGATGTTGACTCTCATGAAAAGACGAGAAGAAAGCTGCGAAAATCACCTCAATCGGAGCTCTAGAACAAAAGATATGCTCAAAATACTAAAATGACGCGGTTTGATTTTGTTATACTCAGAGATTTTCGCATTTGCGACCAAAATACCCGCAGCTGCGCATTTGCAGCTGTCGATTCCGCATTTGCGGACCATTTTGCGCACCTGCGGGTGCGGATCCAAATTCGCATCTGCGAAACACCAGCACCAGCTCTCTTCTTCGACACTAAAATGAGCATAACTTCCTCATACGATGTCCAAATTCGACGATTCTTTTTGCTATAGCTCCATAATTACGATACGGATCTAATGCTTAAATAAAAACAGAAATTGGAGCTCATTTTCTTAATATGGTACCATTTATTCTTGAAAAAACGACACTGAAATATCAAAAACGAGTGCAACACAACCCAGACCTATCCGAAACTCACCCGAGCCCCTCGGGACCCTGTCCGAACATACCAATAAGTTCAATAACCTAACACGGACCCGCTCGAGGCCTCAAATCACATCAAACAACAACGAAACTACAAATTACACCATGAATCGAACTTATGAACTTCCAAATCTTCCAACTTCTAAAACTCGTGCTGAAGCCTATCAAACCAACCCGGAATGACGTCAAATTTTGCAGGCAAGTACCATTTGACTTAAGGGAGATGTTCCAACTCTCGAAATTGCATTCTGACCTCGGTATTATCAAAGTCAACTATTGGTCAAACTTCTCCATTTTCCAAACTTCAACTTTTCCAACTTCGCTGAAATGCCTCAAATTATCCTACGGACCTCCAAATCCGAATCCGGACGCACGGCTAAGTCCAAATTCACCATACGAAGATGCTGACATCATTAAAAACTCATTCAGGAGCCATTTACACAAAAATTAAAATTCCGGTGAAATTCTAACTGCTTAAGCTTCCAAAACTAGAATACTTCTTCCAATTCGACTCTGAATCATCTGGTAATTGAATCCAACTATGCATGCAGGTCTATATACATAATGTGAAGTTGCTCAAGGCCTTATGCCACAGAACGGAGCTTAAATTCTCAGAACGACCTGTCGGGTCGTTACATTCTCCCCCTCTTATTACAAGTGTTCGTCCTCGAACATGTCAAGATTCACCTCGAAGTCCTCAAATCACTGAATGCACACTTCCATCATACACCCGCGGGTGATCCCACGTCACCCCAATCTACATAAGACTGATGACACCATAACAACTGCAATTTAGCCTTTCTACCAACACCGATAAGCCTCATACCCCAATTTCTCACCTTATCTTCACTTCCAAAAGGCCCGATTCTAAATCCATATCTGGTATCAGCCTCAACCAGCTACATCAAATCATTCCTACACCCACAAGGTACGACCACACAACATAAGCACCACACATAGGCCCTTAATAACACTTCTGATCACAATAGCTGCCTGAAATCAACTCAGCACCAGCAATTAGCCTCATATCCGATTAAACTGTATTTCAAACCTCCATCACACTGATAATAGTGCAAGAAACACGAAGACCTCATAATTAGACATCTGAATCACCAAGCCACAACTAACACCATCGGACACACACCCCGCAACCTGAAACTCAAGAGGCACATAACAAAAATGATTGAATATGAAAAGAGAAACACATAAGGGAACTACCAAACAAGCCCACAGGCACAACTCTTTATCAATACTGACCTACTAAAGCAATATAAAAAGGAAGAAGTAAAGCATATGAACAAATCACAAGGATCCCATCCTGATATAAATTCCATCGCGGTACTCAGCCCGGTTCCAACATATCGAATCACGATAGATCACGAGGGTCTCGCCCTCAACTCTAAATCACATATCGAATATATACCATACCAATTGAAACCTTCCACTAACTCAGCTTTGCCACTAAATCACAACACTCACTGAACTCTCACCCAGTAGAGTATCAAATCACAGCTCGTAACCAAAAAAAATACTCAGGAAAAATCACATCAAGCTTACTATGATGAACAACAAGGACTCACCTCTAGTCTCACCACTCTCAATGATGAATAGAAACAATGATAGACACGGGCTACCACTCATAGAATCTCCCAACAGGAGAAAACACGGAAATAGAGTGCAAAGCATGAAACTCACTCATAAATAAAGCAACAAATAAGGAACTTGTCCCAACCAGCAGAACTATAATGAAATGCAAATGGTGCCTCTATTTAACATATCAAAACATACCTGTTTGATAATATCTGGCACAACGGCCTCCAGTCTACTATATGAAATACATTAATGGGTCGGGCCTCCCCCTCTTGTGCGCCCTCTACTCACCTGAATAACTCGTTGTGACACACCTGCCCAAATCCTAGGACAATATCTCACCATATGGCTGATATCTCCACACTCAAAGTAACCTCTCTACTGACGTGGATGTGGAAATTGAGTAGTACGAGTACTCTAAGACCCATGAGCACCCGAAACACTACGGGAATCCAGAAGTACAAACTGAACTTGATGACCCACAAACTTCTACCATGTCGTACCCTGCCTCCAAAATAAGGACCAGTAGATCTCTCCGGTCTACGAGGCCTCCTCGCCTCCCTGTACTCTCTCTCCTGACCTAGTATGTCCTCTCTCCCCCAGTCCCACATGCCCCCTAACCGGCGAGCGATCCCTACCACTTGCTAAAACGAAACATATGACTCCAACTCTCGAGCCATGCCAAACCGAATATCATGCCTGAGCCCCTTAATGAATCTTACGGACTCGCCCTCTAAATATAATGACCAAGGCATGTGCATGTCTGGCCAAATCACTGAATCTGATGGCATACTCTAATACTGACATAGTGCCCTCACGCAACTGCTCAAACTCTGTGTGCCATGCATCCCGGAGGGACTGAGGTACAAACTTTCCCAAAAACATCTCTGAAAAGTGAACCCTTGTAAGTGAAGCTACATCGGCCAGGCTACCCGTCTCATATGCCCGCCACCACTGATAAACCACTCCCTCAAGCTGGAACATAGTAAAAGCAACCCCCACTCGTCTCGACCATTCCCATAGTGTGGAGGATGCTATGGCACTCCCCTAGAAAACCATGCGCACTCTCTAAAGACAAACCGCTGAACATAGGAGGGTTATATCTCTTGAACCTTGAAAATCTAAGATGCCCTTCCTCGGATGTTGCTGGTCTGACTATAAGCTGAACTGGAACCACAGGCTGTGTCACCATGACACCTGGAACCTGACCAACGTGAATCCACTGCTCTGGAGTGTGGGCGGCGGGAGTCTGGGATCCTCCCCCGGTTTGTGAAGTAACTAGTGCAGCCGAAAATAACCCCGCCTGAGCCAATGTACCAACCATGCTCAGGAACTGGAACTGTGCTAAAGTCTCCTGAAGTCCGGGGGTAACTGGAGGCGCCTCTGGTACCTGCCCCCCAACTGGAACTACTAGCGGCTCCCCAACTGCTGCACTGGTAGGTTCCCTAGTTGCGGTACGAGCTCCTTGTCGGCATCTGCCTCTAACACTAGCGACATATTCTCCAGGGGTAACATCATCAGGAACCGCAGCTCGTGTCCTCACCTTTTGAGAGAGAATGGAACGATAAATTTCAAACTTCAATACCAATGAACTCGCATGATAGGAATGAAGGAAGTGAAATTGTCCTAATAGTTACGTAGCCTCTCGAAGATAAATAAAAATGTCTCTGTACCGATCCGCAAGACTCTACTAAACTCGCTTATGACTCGTAGCACCTATGAACCTAGGGCTCAGATACCAACTTGTCACGACCCAATTTTCCCTCCGTTGGTATCGTGATGGCACCTAGTATTAGGGACTAGGTAAGCCTAACACTTATTTAATAACAAAAATAATAATAATGGAAACCTAACAGTCTCTATATAGAAATCTTTACAGAATTTACAACTTTCCCAAAACCGGTAGTACAAGTCATAAGCTCTACATAGTTTACTACAACTTCTAAATACAAATGTTTGGAAGTAAGTAAAAACAGTGTATATATAAAATAGGAGGGTGACTTCGAAGCCTGCGAGCACAGCAGCAGGTTTACCTTGAGTCTCCTCAGCAAGGATCCGCACAGCTACTAACGACCAATACCTGGATCTACACCAAATGTGCAGAAGTGTAGTATGACCAAACAACAGCAGTGCCCAGTAAGTATCAAGACTAACCTTAGTGAAGTTGACGGGGACTAGTCAAGACACCCACTGGTCTAATAAACTGAACAAGCATAAGTACAGAAAATAACGGACGTATAACCTCTATCTATTATCTACACAATATGGCTAACAACAGAACGACTACAATAAGGCAGGAAAAATAGTAAATAGCAAAGGATCACCAAAATAATAACCCGAAGGATGGACGGGAACACAGCGCAAGTCAAGAAATTCACAATACAGTAAGGGCAAGTAGTAACTCAGCACTGCAATAGTCTCCACATCAAGCCTTAGCCAACAACCCCAATAAATTGGTCAAAATCTTCGAGTGTAAACTTTCACCCGCAAGTTTTTATATTGAAAGCTTTAAGGTATAACCTTTTTAATGGAAAATTCTTTTGAAATATACTTTCCTAAGAAACGCCTCTCAAACATAGTTTTCTTCAAGATAAATGCTTTTCAAATATACTTTTCCAAAGAAATGTCCTTCAAACATAGTTTTATTCAAGATAAATACTTTTCAATTGGACTTTCCAAATAAATGTCTTTCAAACATAGTTTCTTTAATAAAATATATCGGGATCCCGTCCCGTAGTTCCGAATTTATCATACAATACATGGGATCTCCCGGAATACGTCCGTAGTCCCAAAAAAATATGTAGTGCTGGGGGATCTCCCGGAATATGTCTGTAGTCCCAAAATAAATATGCAGGATAGGAGGATCTCCCGAAATACGTCTGTAGTTCCAATTTAAATATGCAGTACAGGGGGATCTCCCGGAATATGTTTGTAGTCCCAATTTAAATATGCAATACAGGGGGATCTCTCGGGATATGTCTGTAGTCCCAATTTAAATATGCAGTACAGGGGGATCTCCCGGAATACGTCTGTAGTTCCAATTTAAATATGCAGTGCAACAAACAAAGACAACAATTATAGCACGGCAGAAAACTCGTACATCACCACTTCAAATACAAAGCAACAATGACAATAATACAAAGTACGGCGAGTAAATCAATACAAGAACTTTAATTCACAAAGAAATAGTAGAACATTGTTCACAAGGAATAGTCATGGTAAAGAATGCTAAGTGTAAAGAGAACAACTTAACCAGGAAAAAACAAGACGTAGCAACGAATCCACAATATTCAAGCCAACAATAAGAAGCCAACACAAGTCAAATAATGTCAAGTAAGGAAAAGTCTAAGATATAAGTTATATAACTCCTTATGGGGTTGCACAATTATGAGAGATATTCAACAATTCAAATAAGGGTAATCTGTAAAAGATACTCGTAACTCAAATCAAGGCTAAACAATTATAGGATAAGATAATACTAATTTCAATTAGATAGGCAGTTTATGCAGAGTATAGCATAACGGTAGAAGAGGTAAAATCTTCGGTTAAGTTAATTAGGAGTCAAATAGGCAATAGAGTGAATCTAAAAGCAAGAAATTCTAATTTAAGCAAGTAGAGATGAAACTAGTAGTCAGGAACTCACTCTTAACAAATACAACTTCATTCACATGGAATATAAGGACCTTAGAACCCTAAAAGGCCAACCTTCTACAAATAAGTCCGAGCACGCACTCGTCACCTCGCGTACACGGACTACAATTAACATAGAAGACTCAAATCCTAAGGGGTAATTCCCCCACACAAGTTTAGGCAAGATACTTATCTCAAAGACGATAACTCGGTACTCTAAAATGGACTTCCCGGGTGAAAAGGCCTCCGGACGGCTCAAATCCAACTAGAACAACTTCAAAGCACACATAAAACTTATAAGGAACTATTCTGGATAATAAAGTTTCAATCTTTATAAAAATCTAGAAAGCGACCCAAAAGTCTACCCCGGGCCCGCACCTCGGAACCCGACAAAATTTATAAAATTCGAACATCCATCCAATTATGAGTCCAACCACACTTATTTCATCAAATTCCAATACCAAATCGATGTTCAGACCCAATTATTCTCTTTAGATAAGTTCTAGACAAAAACTATCAATTCTCCAATCAAAACATGGATTAATTCAAAAAAAGAACTTCCGTAACCATTTTAAAATACAAAACTTATACTTATATACTTACCCCCATGAAAAGACGAGAAGAACTCCGCAAAAATCACCTCAATCGGAGCTCTAAAACTCAAAATATGCTCAAAATACTAAAATGACGCGGTCTGATTTTGTTATACTCAGGGATTTTCGCATTTGCGACCAAAATACCTGCACCTGCACATTTCCAGCTGTCAATTCCGCATTTGCAGACCATTTTGCGCACCTACGTCCCCGCGGGTGCGGACCCAACTTCGCATCTGTGAAACACCAGCACCAGCTCTCTTCTCCGACACTAAAATGAGCATAACTTCCACATACGATGTCCAAATTCGACGATTCTTTTTTATATAGCTCCGTAATTATGATACGGATCTAATACTTTAATCAAAACAGAAATTGGAGCTCATTTTCTTAGTTTGGTAACATTTTGGTTGAAGAAACAATGCCGAAATATCAAAAACGAGTGCAACACAACCCAGACCTATCCAAAACTCACCTGAGACCCTCGGGGCCCCATCCGAACATACCAATAAGTTCAATAACCTAAAAAATGGACCCACTCGAGGCCTCAAATCACATCAAACAACGACGAAACTACAAATCACACCATGAATCGAACTTATGAACTTCCAAATCTTCCAACTTCTAAAACTCTTGCCGAAACCTATCAAACCAACTTGGAATGACGTCAAATTTTGCAGGCAAGTCCCAATTGACTTAACGGAGCTTTTCCAACTGTCAGAATCGCATTCCGACCCCGGTATCACCAAAGTCAACTATTTGTCAAACTTCTCCATTTTCCAAACTTCAACTTTTCCAACTTCGCTGAAATGCCTCAAATTATCCTACGGACCTCCTAATCCGAATCCGGACGCATGGCTAAGTCCAAATTCACCATAAGAAGATGCTGACTTCATCAAAAAATCATTCAGGAGCGGTTTACATAAAAAGCCAAATTTCGGTCAAATTCTCACCGCATAAGCTTCCAAAACTAGAATCCTTCTTCAATTTCGACTCTGAATCATCTGGTAATTAAATCCAACTATGCACGCAGGTCGATATACATAATGTAAAGCTGCTCAAGGTCTTACGCCATAGAACAGAGCTTAAATTCTTAAAATGACATGTCGGGTCGTTACATTAAAGAAGAAACTAAGATAAGAAGCATAATAGTTGATTAAGGAAAGAAAATCTAATGTTTAAATGCTAAACTAGTACAAAGATACCCAATACAGTAAATAAAAATGGCTCTAAGTGTTAAGGTGCACAAAACTTACAAAACTTGACCTAAAAATGACAAAATGATCTAAAATATCTGACAAAATTGCCTCTGCGGAGGTTGTGCGGCCGCACAAATTCTGTGTGCGGTCCGCACTTTGAGACTGACTGGTCCAGTGGGCTTTCTACGGTCGCATAACTGGGATGCGGCCGCACTTTCTCTAATTGTGCGGACCGTACATTTCTAAGTGCAGCCGCACACTTGAACTTGGACTGGAGCTGGACTTCCTTCTGCGGACCGCACAATTATGAGTGTGGTCGCACTTTGGCATCCTACGGCTGCACAATAATAGTGCGGTCCGCACATCTTCTAACTCCCAAAATACATGTCCTCTGAATCTAGTCTTCTGCGGCCGCACAACAATTGTGTGGTCCGCACGCTGTGAAGAAATTCCATCAGTGCACCTTCAGAGTTTGCAGTCGCGCACAGTATTGTGTGGTCCGCATTGTGGCCCTTTTTGCCTTGTTTTGGTCCTTGTCCAATTTTACTCCTTTTTTAGTTGATTTTCACTTCTTTGGCTCATTTCCCAGTATTCCTGCAAGAAAGCACATTTCATTAGTTCTAGGGAATATCTTTAAGCATTTTTGAGATAAAATGCAAGTAAAAGAGAGAAAATAAGCAGTCAAAGTCACTACTTATCAACTCCCCCAAACTTAAGATTTTTCTTGTCCTCAAGCAATTAAGGCAATTCCCACCTCCACTAGAAAAAGGGCCCTTTCAGCTGGTCTAAGTTGAGTCAAACACAAATCAATTGGGACCAACCATTACCCACACGCTCATGAATCATTAACAAGCCTATGATTTGAATGTTGAAGCACAAATGGCTCTAATGTGACGATTGAGCATCAAGGCTTGACTTTGTTCATCTAGGAAGCCCGCACTTTCATGCAGGTCGCTGTGGATCCCAAACTCCTCCTCCTATACTCTCCGGAAGCTCATCTCACTCACGAATGAAGATTTCAATTCAAAGACTCGAGAAAGATTCGCTCATCACTCTCAAAATAATGTCACAAGCCCGACTCTAAGTACCATATGCTTTCCCCTCATGTAGATCACCACTAATGTAATCTTTCTCGGCTTGAAATCACGTAGGGATTTTTTGGCATGTAATGAAGGCTTTTGGACTAAGGAGGGAAATATCAAAATGGAATTGGTCCATCTTTCCTTTAGCACTTCATATTCTCTTTTTGGCTCTTACTTTGCCGATTCTTTGAGTCATTTTCTTTTCCTTTAGGGCATTATAGAGACTTGACATCACTCTTTCTTTGTCATGCTATTCGTACTTTCCTTCTTTGGTTTCTCCATGCCTTGAACTTTTGCTTTCTTTTGCATCTTTTCAACCCTTTCACATTATTCACTTTCTTTTTGTATTTTTCTTTGTTCTTCCTTTCTTTTTCTTTGCCTTTCCTCTTCTTCATTTATTTTTCTCTTTTTGTTCCTTGAAACCATCTTCAAACTCCTCCTCTCTCCCCCTAAACTTATGTTTTTTCCATTTGAATCACATGAGTGCTAAAGAAATTTCGGGTGCCAAGAGAGGGTCACTACAAAACGAGTAAAGGCTTGTAACGTGGTTATCGAATAAAAGAGGGTAAAGGCTCAAAAAATTTTACTAAGGATGATATCATTGGTGGACAATGGAAGGTTTCAAAGTGGGTCATGGAAAGCCTACAATCACTTCTCAAGCCAAGCTAACTTAGAATTTCGCCTAGAAACACATTCGGGACAAGTTCTAGACCATTCGCACGGGTACTTGGACTTGTAACAAAATACCTCACTCTCTCACACAATCGGATTTTCAAAGAGAATAGAGTCGAGGGCCCACAACAACCGCATTCAAGATTGAAAATCACTGATGGTTCAACTAAACTACCCAATGATTGTCTAAGTCAACAAGAGTCACAAGGTCACTAACTAGAGCCATTTCTTTACAAAAACTTTTTTTTAACCATTAGCGCATAGTTAAGTGTGTTGATACCAAGTGAAGCATTCTCGACCCTTATTTATTCATTAATACTACTTGTTTCTACCTAAACACCACAAACTGGATCGATCCCTTAAGAAGGTTGTCACGCCATCCATTGTTGGGAAGAGCCACCCGGTTCACATAAGACCCAACTTTGGAAAGAACCATGGCATTAAGAAAATCAATGGCTTATTGCTCACTAAAACATAAAAAGAAGCTAACAAATCAAAAAGAAGCTAATAAAGTAACTAAGAAGCTATACTATTAAGAAAATAAAATGAAGAAGCTATGAAATAAACTACTGAAAGTAAGGCAAATGAATATACAAACTGAGGGGAATAGAATATATACAAGAGGTATGAATATATACATAACGAGGGAGAAAATAAAAATAAAATAAAAATAATATTAAAGTTATTACAAGCCCAAAAGTAATCAAATGTCATCAAAATATCATACAGTCATCCCAAATGAACCAAAATGGACCACACCCCTAGAATAAGAACAAGCATTGTCCTCAATCCTTAGCAAAATCAAAACAAAATAAGGTAGAGAGTAAAGAAAACTCCCTATATGGTCTCGGGGCGACTGGCAGCATCACCACCATCGGTCTCCTCTAACTGTATCTCATCATCACCAAGATGAGGGACAACAAGGTTCGTGAGCATCTGAAGCATCTCCTCAGCAGTGGGGTCAGTGAGATCTGGCTCGTCAGACTGGCCAGCCAGTGCCTCTGCTGATGGTGCCTCTACTGATGGTGTTGCTGGGTCAGCTGATACTGATGGATCTGTCTCCATCAATAGGTCAAAAGGCAATCACCTGCTGCTGCTAACTTCGTCACCTCCTTTCTCAAACTCTCCACTGCTTTCTTTGAATCCTAGGATTTCTGCATCTTCTTCACCTGCTTGGTCAACTCCTTGTCCAGAATCTTCTTCAATGTTTCCTCCACTGACGGAGGGACCTGTGGCACTGCTGGAGTCAGAGGCGTATTCAGCTTGGAAGATATGGGTTCACGTGAACCTATACTCCTCTCCCTAAACCATGTATAATAATGTTATATTTCTTCAAAATTACTTAAATATATGTGTGTGAACCCATGCTCAAAGACTTTTATGGTGTAACTATTATTGGGTGCACCTTTAAAAGTGAAATTGGCGGTTCAAATATAACTCCGAACGGTCTTATTTTCATTATGGAGTATAAATATATGTGAAAATTACTAAAATTTCAAAAAGAATATAATTTTGAACCTATAATTTCAAAAGTGTAGTGGGTACATGGTAAAAGACTAAAGTTAAACTTGTCAAATGTAAATTCTAGATGCACCTCTTTACAACAGTGCACCCATTCTCCTGAAATCCTTGATCCGCCTCTGGCTGGAGTAGAGGACTGCATTGCAACAGTACTGGATATCTTAGACAGCTTAGAAGTGGTTGTCTGCATCTAGTTGTTGAGGCTCGCCAAAGTCTAGGAGACTCAAAGCGCAGTGAGAGGATAAGAGGATGAGGCTTGCACTGGTACTGCAACTGATAGCCTGGAAAATGAAGGTGGTGGCATGGCAGTTATCCCGGTGGAAGGACCGGCTGCTGTGGAAGGCATGGGAGCTGTAGATGGCTCAGCAGCAGCCTCTGAACCCACCACTGATGGCTCGTCAGAGTGACCAATGGTGGTAGTGACCTTACCCTTAAACTTTAGGTTGTCTGCACCCTGCAAGTGGTACCATGAGAAAGGCTTTTAGCCTTTACTTTTGTGTCATATGGCCTTGGCTCAACCTTGGCATCATTGAAATACTCTATGAGGTTGTTTGGATAGGTGTAGGACTTTCACTTTTCCGGACCGCCAATGTAATGTTGGTAGACATGATGGTAGCCACATCGATCGGGTACCTCGTCATAATAGAAGCAACTAGAACTTACCGGGGAAGTGGGAGGTTGTTCTAATTTAGACTCGGATCAATTTGGCTACACACAAAGGTTTGCCACCCTTTAGCTTCAAAGTTGAGGGTGGCCCAGATGATAGGAACTCCAGTTGTAATCCATGGTGGTGGTGGTCCTCGATCAGCCAAAATCTTAGCTAGCCAAGGGTGAGTTGCTTCACCCAGAGCCAACTTCTCTAGGTACTGGACTGCCTCTACTTCTTCGAATCCCACATAAGTGTTCAAAGAGAAGGCGTTGAAGCGGACTTTCAGATTTCTCAGCTTTGTCACTTTTGACCCCTTCTTGATGTGAGCCACATTGGCATAAAACTCCCTGACCAAGTGCTCATTGGCATCGATGACACTGTTGGTGAAACATTTCCACCCCTTGCGCTCTCGAAACTGTCTAAGGACATTTGGATTATGAATATCCAAATCCTTCATTAAGAATTTCCGCTCAAGTGTGAGCGACCTCTGAGGCCACAATTCCCGGAACCTGTTGAAGGCTGTCAAGCTCACGAACCCATCCTCCCATATTTCTTTTTTCTTTGACCTCTCAAGGCCGCCCACTTGATTGTCCCCCCCTTTACCATCATCGGGTACATCATCATCATCATCAATCTCCAGTGGTGCCGGAGGAGTAGGTGTAGATGAGGGATCGTAACCCTAGCTTCCCGCATCAGAACCCTCGGAAGAACTAGATGTAGGTTCATTGCGCAATTGATAACGCCCAGTGGGTTGAGATGGTTGGAACTGGGCCTCAGGTTGGACCTCCATTGAATGACCCTCGGAGGCTTCCCTTGATGGGGCATAGGAACTGGATTTTGAGGGCTCTGTGGCCTTTCCTCTCCCTGGGGTCGGCTTTTTAGCAATAGGTTTTGACTCCACTCCTAGAGGGTGAGTGCCTTTTCCTCTACCTCGGGAGGATTCACCTCTCCCTTTTGATGTATCTCCTCTACCACGTGATATAACCATTGTCTGCAATACAAGGTACATAGGTCAGTTGAGTTCAAAACAATTCAAACATTTGCAGAATAATTGCAGCACAACAGTCACCAAAGGAGAGAGTGCAGACCGCACAATTCTAAGTACGGCCGTAGACTGTCTAGTGCGGACCGCCCAATTTTGAAGTTCGGTCGCACACCCTGAAATGCGGACTGCATAATTTTAAGTGCGACCGCACATCCTCAAGTGCGAATCGCACAATTTTGAGTGCGGCCGCACAAGTTAAGTCATGCGTTTCTGATTCTCTGAAGTTTAAAAGTGCGGTCGCACACATTTTGATGCGGTCGCATAATTTTTTTACGGACCGCACAATTTTGGAGTGCGGTCTGCACTTTTCAAGCACAACTTTTACCCTAATTTATCAGTTATGCGGACCGCACAATTTCGTGTGCGGCCGCACAATTTGAACAAAAACGGCACTAAAACTAGGGTTCATACGAATTTTTCACAAAATGGACATGGTATGCATAAATTAACATGATTAATGGTCTACCCAGTCCCTAATGAACTACCCACATGAGTTTTAAGCACATATTAAGCATATTTGAAATTTTTAGGCCTAAAAATGCTAAACTAATCAAAGAAAACTAAAAAACAAAAAAAATAAGAAAAATGGACAAAAATCTAAATGGATTGAACATACCAGTAACGAATGGTGCAAGTGCGAAGCTAACTTGATGAACTGAGTGTGATTTGGGAACTATTTTATGATGCACAGTGTTTATTTAGGGCTTAGGAATTTAGAGAGAAAGTGTGAATAGTGTTGAAAAGCCCTATTTATAGGTTGACCAAGTCGGTCAAAAAGCTACCTGAGTGCGGCCGCACAATTTTGAGTGCGGTCCGCACTCTTTACCTGCACATGGATTGAGCTTCTGCGGTCGGCACAAAAGTGAGTGCGGTCGCGTAAATGTGTGTGGTCGGCACAATTTTGTGTGCGGCCGCATTTTGGCCAATTTTCTGCAAATCCAAACTTCATAGAGTTCATGTCTTTGAGTCTCCAGTTATGCGGCCAAACAAAGAATTGTGCAGCCGCTGAGCCTTTTCTGCGGTTGCCAACATTTTTGTGCGGTCCGCACAATTTTGGTGCGGTCCGCATAATTTCAACACTTGGCCAAGTTTTCCAGTTATAGTCCCTGCAATGCACACTCATTCCTGCAATTCACTTCAAAACCAGTTAGCTCAATACAAAACCTATCTAAAAAGGAAGAAAATGAAGAAAAAAAATGAAAAGAAACATGGGTTGCCTCCCAAAAAGTGCCTGATTTAATGCCGCAGTATGCCGCAGGTTACCATCAATCACTTGAAATGAATCAATGCCACAACGTGGCCATCGTCAACCTTGCCAAGATAATGTTTCACCCGGTGACCATTGACTCTAAACACTTCATCATTCTTGTTCTTCAAGTCTAATGCACCAAAGGGTGTCACATGCACAACCTCAAATGGACCACTCCACTTGGACTTCAACTTTCCCGGAAACATCTGCAACCGAGAATTGAACAATAGCACAAGATCGCCTTATTTGAACTCCTTGTTCCAAATGTACTTGTCATGGAGGTACTTCATCTTGTCCTTGTACAAGGACGAAGTCGAATATGCATAGAACCGGAATTCTTCAAACTCATTCAATTGTGCCACCCTTAAGTTGGTGGCGACATACCATTCAAGATTAAGCTTCTTCAGTGCCCACATAGCCTTGTGCTCAAGTTCCACCGGTAGGTGACAAGCTTTCTCGAACACTAACCGATACAAAGACATACCTATCGGTGTTTTGTAAGCCATCATATAAGCCCAAAGAGCATCATCAAGTTTCTTTGACCAATCCATCATGTTTTCATTAATGGTCTTTGACAAAATACTCTTGATCTCCCGGTTGGGAACTTCAACTTGCCTGCTTGCTTGAGGATGCTAGGGGGTCGACACTTTGTGAGTAACACCATACTTTGTAAGTAAGGTATCTCAAGCCCATCATGGGTCCTCCCCTCCTCCTCCAAACGAGACAAGTGGTCCACCACCTGGTTTTCACTACCCTTGCGGTCTTGAATCTCTATATCAAACTCTTACAAAAGAAGCATCGACCGTATTAGTCTTGCTTTAGAATCTTTCTTGCTCATCAAATATCAAAGTGCCGCATGGTCGGTGTGAACAATCACCTTTGTACCCATCAAGTACGGGCGGAACTTCTCCATAGCAAAGAGCTACTTTTCGGTCACTGTGTAGCTGACTTGGGCATTCATGGTCTTGCTAGCATAGTAGACAGAATAGAAGATTTTGTTGATACGTTGCCCCAATATCGCTCCAACAGCCAAATCACTTGCATCACACAAGAGCTCAAAAGGTAATTTCCAATTCGATGCGGTGATAATAGTAGTAGTCAACTTGAGCTTGAGCAATTTGAATGCCGTCATACAATCTTCATTGAAATAGAACCTGGTACCCTTCTCCAAGAGTTTACACAAGGGGTTTACCACCTTAGAAAAGTCCTTGATGAATTAGCGATAGAACCCCGCATGACCCAAAAAGCTCCTCACTCCCTTCACGGATGTAGGGGAGGGAGTTTGGAGATCACTTCATCTTTGGCTTTATCAACCTCAATACCATGCTTCAAAATCTTGTGACCAAGGACAATGCCCTCCTCGACCATGAAGTGACATTTCTCCCAATTCAAAACCAAATTTGTTTCCTCACATCTTGTCAATACCCTGTCCAAGTTGTGCAAGAACTCATCAAAAGAATTCCCCTCCACGGAAAAATCATCCATGAAAACCTCCAGAAAATCCTCCACCATATCGGTGAAGATGGCCATCATACACCGTTGAAAAGTCGCGGGTGCATTGCATAACCCAAATAGCATCCGCGAGAATGCAAAAGTACCATAGGGACAAGTGAAAGTAGTCTTCTATTGGTCCTCAAAAGCAATAAGAATTTTCTTGTAGCCGAAATATCCATCAAGGAAGCAATAAAAATCACGTCTGGCCAACCTATCAAGCATTTGATCAAGAAATGGAAGAGAAAAATGATTTTTTCGAGTGACTTTGTTGAGCTTCCTATAGTCCATGCACACTCTCCACCCGATGACCGTTCTTGTAGGTATCAATTCGTTCTTGTCATTTGTTATCACAGTCATTCCCCCTTTCTTTGGGACACATTGCACCGGAGAGGTCCATGAGCTATCGAAAATGGGGTAAACAACCTCGGCATCCAATCATTTTATGATCTCCTTCTTCACTACCTCTTGTATTACTTCATTTAATCTTCTTTGATGTTCAACAGAGGGTTTGGCATCCTCCTCCAAAATAATCTTATGCATGCAAAGGCGGGGCTTATACCCCGAATATCCGCCAATGTCCATCCTACAGCTATCTTCCTATTTTGGAGCACCGCCAAAGTAGAATCCACTTGCACGTTAGTCAAGCAAGGGGAAAGAATAATAGGTAAAGTAGAACATGGGCCAAGAAACTCATACCTGAGATGTGAAGGCAAAGGCTTTAACTCCAAAGTGGGAAGCTCCTCGATTGAGGGCTTTGTTGGAGGAGTCTTCCGGTTCTAAAGATCTAAGGACAATTTTTGGGGTTCATAAGTATACGACCCCATTCCTTGCGAAGCATTGGAACATTCAACAAAGCCTTCTTTCTCATCATCATGATTAAGAAACACAACTTCCAAGGTATCGTCAACATTCATCACAACACTAGAATCATCAACAATCACTTCGGTAACTAAGTCCACAAACGAATAAACTCTATTGCTATTTGGTTGCCTCATCGCTTTGCACACATGGAAATCCACCTTCTCATCACCCACCTGGAAGGTGAGCTCACCGGCTTTCACAGCAACAAGGGCCTTCCCCGTAGCAAGGAAAGGTCTCCCCAAAATAATAGGCACCACATAGTCAACTTTACAATCAAGGATCACAAAGTCCGCCGGAAGGATGAACTTATCAACACGAACTAACACATCATCAATAATAACCAATGGTCTCTTCATAGTCCGATCCGTCATTTGCAAACCTCATAGATGTGGGTCTTGGTTGCCCAATTCCCAAAGTTTTGAACACAGAGTATGGCATCAAGTTGATACTTTCCCCCAAATCACATAGAGTTTGGGAAAGTCGGCGCTCCGAATAGTGCAAGGGATTGTAAACGCGTCGGGATCTTCCAATTTCGGAGCCATTGAGTGCACAATATTACTCACTTGATGTTTCATCTTGATAGTCTCACAATTCATTGATCTTTTCTTTGTTGCCAAATACTTCATGAACTTTGCATAACTCGGTATTTTTTCCAACGCCTCAACCAATGGCACATTAATGTATAAGATCTTCATCATGTCAATAAATTTCTTGAATTGGTTCTCACTATTTTTCTTTGCGAACCTTTGAGGGTATGGAGGAGGAGGCCTTGGCATTGGTGCCTTGGCATTGGTGCCTTGGCCTTTGGCACTACCGGTTCTGGTATGTCAATCACCTGCTCCCTAGACGGGTTCACTTCTTCTTGGTTATCCTCCACACTTTCATCAATATCAATTCTCACTTCTTCATTAACTTGAACCACATTACTTGGAGTCTCATCTTCTTGAACCAACATATCATCATTCACAATTATTCTTTGATTTGAGGTGGTTGCATCTCCACCTCTTCCGCTCCTCGTGGTTACGGCCATGGCATGTCCCGTGTTGTTCCCACCCTTCGGATTTACCACCATATCACTAGGTAGTTCCCCCCTGGGATAAATGTTTAAAGCTTGCGAGATTTTCTCCAATTGAACTTCCAAATTGTGGATTGAAGTGTTGTGGGAGGCTAATTGAGCGTTGGAGTCGGAATTTTTCTCCATCATTTGTTTGAACATATTTTCAATCCGTCTCATCTAATTTTTGGAAGAACTAGAACCTTGAGACGGATATGGAGGCGAGTTTCTTGGTTGTTGATATATCGGGGGCCTTTGAAAGCCTGACCCCCAATTTCCTTGGTTATTATTGTTCCAACCCCCTTGGTTGTTACCTCCCCAATTGTTTTGGCTGTTGCCACCCCAATTGCTTTGATTACCTTGATTATTAAAATTGCCTTGATTATTGTTATTGTTCATACCCAATTCTTCCTCAAAGTATTTTTTAAACTTGCATATATACCTTCAAAATCAAGTTCCATAACAATTGGTATTTTCTCATATTTTTATAAATTTATTTATAATTTATCCAGTATTTTTTTATTTAATTGTAAATTGCATTACAAATTATTTCAAAGACATCTCTTGACTTAATACATTATTTTTGGCCTTGTTAAGATCAAATAATTTCACAACCGGTCAAATTGGCACCTTTTGGCTATAATTGCAATAATTTTGCAATTATAGCGTAACCATATATTTTATGCTATTTCTATCCAATAATTGGTCATTTATATTTTTAAATACTGATTAACCATTTTTATTTTATTTCATAATCACCAATTTCATTCTTCTGATTATTAGTTATTTTAACTAATTTTAATTAAGCATTTAACATTTTAATTGAGTATTTAACAGCTAGCCACATTTTATTTAAATTCTAGCCCCAGTTAAACCCAAACCCACCTGATTAAATTGGCCCAAAACACCCCATCCCAGACCTAAAATTCTACCCCGCCCAACCCTGGATCAATCTGAGTCGTTGATCAAATTCGATCAACGGCCCAGATTTTTGTTACCTTATTTAACCTAGGCTAACCCCCCCACCCCTCCCAACCCCTCTCATTCTCACCGGTCCCTCACCTCTCTAACTCTCTCTCTCTCTCTAATCTCTTCTAGAGACTTCTAGTCTCTTCTTCTCCGATGAAGATGGCTCGTCTTCTCCGGATACCTCTCTTGCCGGAAACCATAGGTCCTCACTCCTCTAAGCTTCATGGCTCCCTCCTACACCGGGTAGCACTGTCCGGAGGTCCTTAGGATATCCTGAAGCGGTTCACCTCACCCCATGATTGTTCATGCCTTCTCAGGCCACCCTTGGCCTGTCCGAGTAAGATTTTCCCATCTCCGGCCAAAACCTATGATTTCTGAGCCGATTTTCTCTCTTTTTGGGTTATCTCACTAAAACCCTAACTGTTGGCTCTCGATTGCTCTCGATTTCTGAGATCTATGACATATTTGGATGTATTCTGAGTTATTTTTGCTATTTACCTTAAAGATTTCGAGTTTTCTTTAAAATGACTCTTAATCTTCAAGCTAGGGTTTCTTAAACACCTTTCTAAAAAAAAGAATGATTTTCTTTCTGATTTAAATTATTATTCTATAATTTCTACTATGTTTGCACGATTTATTTGTGTTTTTACTTCATCTGACTTACTATGTTGGAAACCCTAAGTGGCTTTGCCTTAATCTTAGGATTCTGAGTCTGTTTTGATGATTTTGTTCGTTTAATCTGTATGTGTACATGTTTTCCACGAATGTTCTGAGCTTTTTTGTGACTTTACCATATTTTGTTCATTAGGGTTTCTGATCTTTGTGTCCTCTACTCGTATCATGTTTACTCCGTTATTTCCTTTAATCATTTTACTATGTTCTAACTTAAATCCCTGATTTATGTGATTCTCTTACCCTACTTTGCCTATTCTTGCTTATGCTATGTTTGTACCATTCAGTTGCAATACTTTATTTTGGTAAATATTGCCTTGTTGCGGAATCCCAGATTCCCTGTGATTGGTATCCTCTATTCTCGACTGATTTCAATCTTTAAAATATTCTCTTGCCTTATTTTTGGTTAATTATGCTGTCAACTGATTCTCAACATTTGTTTCCTTAATTAGGACTCTATGAACCTAGCCTAATTACCAACTCTATACTTACACTATTTTGAAGTATTTCCTTATTTATTGATTTGCTTCCTTATTGGTTACATGTTCTTACCGTTTGAAAGTTAACCCCTTAATTAGAAGAAGTACTTAAACTGATTTTGTGTTGATTGATTATAATTTTACTGCTTGACTATGGACTTTACCTTGTTTCTGCCTATTTTCAAAACTATATATACTATATTCTCTCATTAACACACACGGACATGAACTAATCTGTTCAACTATCTCTCTCTCTCAATTAAAACTCTCTACTCTCTCTCTCCTATGTGCTAATTACTACTATCCTAAGTTAGCCGGCTGCAAGCCAAGGCTAACTATTGTGCATCTCCTACTTCCTGTTTGTGTTACTGATTTCTTCACTTCACTAGTATGTTCTAATTCAGATTTCAGTTCTCAAACCAACATGTTTCTATTACTGTTATAATTCAGTGTGTTTCTAATTTGCTTTTATTTATTATTCAACATGTAACTAGGATCCTGAACTCCATTCACATGTTAAGTTAAGCTTTACTTGTCAATGACTAACATGTTTCTGTATACTTAACACATGTTTCTTATGTGAATCCCCATGCCTATGATTGGTACATTAGTAATCATGGTCTTAGTTGCTTAGTGTTGATATGTTAATCTAATCCAGTACTTTACTGTATCCCTGATCCTCTGAACCCTTAGGAGTTTATGATTGCAGGCCTATATGTGTTTCTGCCTGCTACATGTTTGCCCTTACATGCTCTGTATTTTTCCCTCAAATCCAATTACCCATGCTTGTGATTGTTGGACTATCCCTGGTCCTTTGTGTGATGTTGAACTTCTATTCCAATCAAGTTTCCCTCTTCAAAATTGTTTTTCTTACTTACCCTTTCTCAAAACTGTTTTTCTTACTTAAACCTTTTTAAAAACAAAAATCACTCTCACATATACTCTTAGAAGTCTAGGTTTTGCCCCTTCTGTGTGAGCATTGCTTTGGGACCCTTGAGCTCCCTCTGAACTTTGACACACAGAGGTTGGCCATTCCACACTGCACTTACTCTATTTTGGCTATGAAATCTGGGTGTGAGCACTGCCCGGGAACCCTTGAGGTCCTTAGGGAACTCTGACATACCCAGATTATGAGAAGGTTGTGAAATAATACCTGACATTGAGGACCTGGAGACTTAAGCCTATTTTGTAGGCTCCCTATAGTTAACTTCTTATTTTCCTTCTATTTCAGTTGTGTAAATTCGTATTCAATGGTCTGTAATAATTAATTGTAAAAAACTCTGGGGTCGAATAGTGAAAATGGGTGGGTGATATGCATGTGGTAGTATAATTAAGGGTAGAGACCATGTTTCTAGGTTTATTTTCTCTCTACGCGCAATAGCAGCCATGTTTAGGTACAACATGCCATGCATTAGATATCATGCTACTTAGGATTTGTGTGTATTCAACATCTCATCTACGCTTAGAAATCATGCCTATAGGATAAACAATAAAATAAGTTGCTATTACGTGATTATGCCCATGTTCTGAAACTTCACTAGAAGTACTTTCCTGGGATAAACAAACTACAATCATGTCACATCATGCTATACACGTAGAGATCCTGTTCTAGGTAAACAACCATTAAAAATCTATCACCTATGCTATTCCTGAAACTGTGCATAATGCTATGATTCTATGTGCATTTAGAAATCCTGTTTAGGTTATTATGCATCATGCTGCATTAGATATCATGCTATAGGATCGTATCTATTTAACTGCACTTAGTCTAAATACATAACAGCCCCCTGTTCTAAGCAACTGGTAATTAGTCCTTGTACATCTTCAACACCTAGAACTGCATGTTATTAGCTATAAACAACCTAGAGTCATTAACAAATCTGAATAATTGTTGCACGTTATCCTACACCTAGGCAAGCCTTAGGTAATTAACTTAGAAAAAAATAAAATTAGAACTGTCTTTGTGATCATGTTTAATTGTCAGCATGTTTAAAACCAGTAGGCAAGCCTGATTAAGACTTCCTCTCTGAGATATGCAATAAATCTGTCTTTGTGTTATCACCTAGATACCATGCTTTAGGGTTCTGAATTAATATGGACCTTAGTTTTGTATGAGACATGTTGCTTATGTGTATTGTGTATGGAGGAATACTTGAGCCTTTATCTGCTTTTCTATGCTTTTCTTTATATGCAGTCCTACCTGTTTTGTTATCTGTCACCCTAGAATGTTACCTTTAAAATCTGAGGCTCTGCCTAGCACCTCCCTTTAGATAGGATTCCTAATTTCCTCTGGGACTGATAGGAAGGGACGGGTAACAGCATACAATAGAGGTCGAGACCAACACTCATTTTCTTAATAACCTTACGGGGTAGGAAGGGTAGAATATGGATATGATGACCGGTGCGCTAATGCCACGTGTAGCCCTTCTTCGAGGAGTGATTACCGGGTATTGCATTGATGTGATTCATATTATTATAAACCTAGGACACCTTTTATATGCTTAGCTCGTAATCCTTTTCGAAAGCTAATTTTCTTTACTTTTTTTTTAACATCTGCATGCTTAAGACTTAAATCCCCTCTTATTTGAGAATTTACTTGTTATTTGCTAATTGTACAAATTCACGAAACCATTAGGCCGGGAACCACACTTGTGGATCCTGAGGTGTGCCTAACACCTTCCCCTTAGGATAATTTCAAGCCCTTACCCAATCTCTGGTTAGTAACGTAGTTGTAATTGAACCCCTTAGGTACCCTAACGCATCGTTAAAATCGTTAGGTGGCGACTCTTCAAAATATGCAAACCCCTTTCCCAAAAGGAACGAGTTGTCCCAACCAATGTCATAAACCCGATCTCCGCGAGGAAAAAAAAGGGATCGCGACAGCATGGCGACTCTACTGGGGATATCCAGGCTTTTACCATTTCAAATTGTTTCGTGAATTTGTGACTTTATTTTAAATACTTTCCACCCTTTCCTATTCCCTTACATGCAATTAATTGTTTACTTCGGGTATTTACTTTTTCTTCAAAATGAAACTGACATGTCTCTTTGTCTCCTTTTGTAACTGCTTTAAATCATTACTACCGTTTTTACCATTTTCTTTAACGTGCAAATACGTGACAACTTGTTTTAATACTTATTATTGCATAATCATGCTCAGCATTCATACTCCACTCTTGCCAAACAAAATACTATAGCAACGCTTGATGAGTGGTTGCGCTCTTCCTATATAATTACCCTCTAAATTTGGAAAGGCTTATTTGCGGTAAAACTATTCGATCAGCGGTGCAGTCAATGGTTTTGTGCCTTTCCCCCTTGAGTTGTCCGCTCAAGGGTACCGGTATAAAACCCCATAGAAACTTTATCTATCGCACTGTTGCATGCATCATGGTCAAACCTAGTCGAGCTAAAGTGTCGTCCACACGATAGCTTTTAAGATAGCCTTATCCAAAAGTCCACCAGGTTTCCCTAAACCCAAACGGACGCCTTCACGTTCTGTGCATTTATTTGGAGAACTAAATTCTTACTGCTAATTATTGACGATAAATAGTCGAGTCCGGTGGGGTAAGGGCCTAACTTTATTTGTTTTGCAGAAAAAAAATGAGGCACGAAGTCCCCAGATTCGGCATGGTCTCCAACATCCACCCAAAACTATTGAGTTGGTGGGAGGATCTACACTCTAGAGACAAAGCTATCGTCAGGAAACACTTGGTAACCTACCATCTCTGCTGAAAATCCAGCCTAACAAAATGATAATAGAGGTTGCTACCCTGTTCTGGGATCGTGAAAATTCCATGTTCCGCTTTGGGAACATCGAAATGACGCCTTTGATAGAAGAGGTAGGAGGGTTGGCTAACCTAGTATGGGAAATTCCAGGGTNTACATTCCTTTTGACTACTTGTACGAAAGGTATGGCTACAACAAATCATACCGTACCTACCATGACGAGTTTGCTATCACCTCTCTGGGACACGTCCATTGCTGAGTGTTCGTGTTTATGGTTTGCTTTTTAGGTTTGATCGTGTTCCCGATGAAAAAAGAAAGGATCCATACCAGGCTAGCCATGGTAACTAAGACCATAATGGAAGGGGTAGATGGGCAAGACTTCAGCATTGTGCCCATGATCGTTGCAGACATATATCGGGCCTTAGAAAGGTGTCAACAAGGAGCAAAGCATTTCGAAGGTTGCAATTTATTACTTCAACTCTGGCTCATGGAACATCTCCAAAGAGGCGAATACCGACAAGACATTCACCGCAGAATGTGGGATGACCACATCGCTTTCCATCACCCAAAGCAAATGAATTATATCCCTGACATGTTCGCTCAGCCTGAAAATGCTGAGGGATGGGTCGAGCTTTTTGATAACTTGACTGAAGAGCAGGTTCAATGGATGTTTGAATGGTTTCCGACGGATGAGTTCATCATTCGATCCCAAGACGCATCATTTCTGATACTGATTGGTCTAAGGGGGACATACCCTTATGTCCCTCTTCGAGTTATGAGGCAAGCAGGAAGGAAGCAAGTCAACCCTAGGGTCGATAAGATGAGCCATCTTTGAGCTGACTTTCAAAATAATGGCAGTCCTCACAAGTGCCAAGCTCAGCACCTGTGGCACTGCAAGGTTATACTTGAGAAAGACACCAACGAGTCAGACAGGTATCATGCCGGTTATACCCCTTTCTATCTTGGTTGGTTAGAAGAGGATCTGGGTGGTCAGAACAAGCTGGGGTACATCCGAGGTCACAGGGTTATAGATGAAAGGGCTGAGGCACAAGTCAAATACAACCAACTGCGCAAAAGGATCTGGGAAAATGAGGATGACCACCATAAGATACATGAGTCCAACAAAAAACTGATCGAGGAATGGAAGGACATGTCTATCAACGCCAACAAGAGGCTGGGGTACTTGGAACGAGGTATAGTCGAGCTGGAAGAAAAATTCATCAAAAAAGTTGAAGATTGTCAAAAGGCTGAGGGAGCTGCAGGGGGATACCTAGCCAGAACCTGCCTATTGCTGGGACTTCGCGAGCTAGGAAAATTGTACAAGGAAAGAAAGAATGTCGAGTCTGGGGAAGGTCCTTCTGGGACCAAGTAGATAGGAGTGTCTTTATTTTTCTATCAATGCAATAAGGCCAATGGTCATTAGTGACTTTTATTTTTCGTCTATCATTTTGGGATTTGTCTATTTTTCTTATCAATAAAATAAGGCATTTAACATTTTAAGTTCTCCAAATCAATTTGTCGCTAGGCCTACCTCGGGCACAAAGAGGTTCCCAACTTAGGACGCGCTTTACATTTCCACATTATGTGTTTAAATACCGTAATATTTCTTTTCATAATCCTCACTGACTTGGTTACCTTTTGTTTTTATTTTTCTTACTCCCCTCCCCAAAGGTTAATTCGTGCATTCTGGCATCATCAGCCTACCGCACCAGATCTAAGGGCCCTCCACCTACTCCTCCTCCTAGTCCTCCCAAGGGAAAAGACAAAGGCAAAATTAAGATGGAAGAGTCCAGCGGCACTAGAAAGGAGAATATGACTGAACGGGTAGAGGCCGATGATGGCCGAGGTATTCAGGTCCTGCATGAGAACATGTCACCACTTGAACAGAAATTGCTGAAGTTTCAGGAAGAACTCGATCAAGTCTGGAATCTGGCCAACTTGTCATTTTCCCTTAACGTCCCCGCCATCAAACTTCCAAATGCTCAAAACCCCGCACCTCCACAAAATATCCCAAGACAGCAAAATCATCCCGCACCTCACCATCACACTACTCCCCCAAAGAACCAAACTCTCTGGATGCAGTGCAATGCTTGCCACACCTCAAATAATACTCCACTACTCACCCTAGAACCTCAAAACCCCACAAAGGACCATTTCCACACCTATAACAATCCCTAATATGTAGAAATCGTGACCCACTCCACTCCGCCTATCCCACAGGCATCCGAGTCTGACGAAAAGGATTTACTTATCAAGAACCTGGCCGAGGATCTTAGGAAACTGACCAGCCGAGTCCAGGGTGTTGAAGGAACTAAGGGGATCGAAGGGTTGAATTATGAAGACCTTTGTATCCAACCTGATGTCGAACTGCCCGAGGGGTACAAACCTCCAAAGTTCGAAACGTTTGACGGTACTGGTGATCCGAGAGTCCATCTGAGGACCTATAGCAAAAAATTGGTTGGCGTGGGAAAGGATGAAAGAATCCGCATGAAGTTGTTCATGAGGAGTTTGACGGGAGACGCACTGTCTTGGTACATCATCCAAGACCCTAAGAAATGGTCAAACTGCAAGTATGAGTACTCCTCCTGTCAGCACTCTATGAACCATGTACGTACCTTACCAGTTGGGAGAGAACTTCCCCTTGGCTTAGTCTTGATGCGGAAATATTGTCAATGGTTTCGTAACATCTTGAACACGGACTCTGCTGGGGATACGTGAAAGGTAAAAGTAGTTAAAATTTGAAATGGTAAAAGAAGGGGTAAGCATGGCGTCTGATTTTATGGACAGANCCAAGAAATGGTCAAACTGGGTAAGCATGGCGTCTGATTTTATGGACAGGTTTAGATTCAACACAGAGAATGCACCAGATGTGTTCTACATTCAAAATTTGAAGAAGAAACCCACAGAAAACTTTCGCGAGTATGCTATTCGCTGGAGGTCCGAAGCCGCTAAAGTCAGACCGGCTCTAGAGGAAGAGAAGATGAACAAGTTCTTTGTCCGAGCTTAGGACCCGCAGTATTATGAACGATTAATGATGGTTGAAGGCCACAAGTTCTCTGACATCATCAAATTGGGTGAGCAGATTGAAGAAGGTATTAAAAGCGGTATGGTTACAAATTTTGAAGCCTTGCAAGCCACTAACAAGGATTTACAGTCCGGTGGTGTGTCTAAGAAGAGAGACGTGGGAGCCGTAATGGTTGAACAAAGAACCAAGTCCCCACTCAAATACCAAACTTATCCAACACCTCCACTCACATACCAGCCAACCCCGAATTACCAAGCACCCTCACCAAATTACCAAGCTCCACCACCTTTCTACCAAGCTCCACCGCCCACATATCAACCTGCTTCGCCCAGATACTCACAACCTGCTCCTGTATACAACACTTATAATTCCCAGCCATCCCATTACCAATCATCCCCTGCACGCCAAAACTTTCCTAGACCTCGTCCTAATTTTGATCGTCACCCTCCAAAGCAATACACCGCCATAGCCGAGCCCATTGACTAGTTGTATGAGAAGCTCAAAGTTGCTGGTTATGTCACACATATCCCTGCTGCCATCCCCTGAGAATCCTTCTCAGTGGGTTAACCCAAACAAATCCTGTGCATACCATTCCGGCATAAAAGGACACACCATCGAAGAATGCCACTCTCTGAAGGACAAAATACAGGATCTCATTGACAACAAGATTATTGTGGAAAAACACCCCGCTCCAAACGTCCGCGACAATCCTCTGCCAGACCATAAGGGTAGAGGTATCCATATGACTAAAATAGAAGATGATTGGGATCCCGAGGGGTCAATCAGGTTGATCGCAGAAGGCGATGACCCAAACAAGCCCGTAGTCACTCTCAAACCGATCATAGTCCAGATTCAACCATATGAGGACGCTGAGGTGAATATGTATATACCATTTGAGTTTGAAGCAGCGCCACCTAAATAGTCACCAGTGCCGATTGAAGTTGAGTTTGTATCTCCAGCAAATGCACCGGCACCATTCGAGGTCGCAATTTTGCCACCCCTAACTTGCATTCTGTTTGAAGTAAGGGTGGCCGCACCAATTCCGGTGGCAATGTCAATCACGCCACCCTTCTATTAAAATGCTATCCCTTGGGACTACACAGCCGAGGCAAGAAGGAAAGGCGAGGTCAGGTCTGAGGAAGCTGTCGCAGCACAGAGTATGACGAGAGTTGGTAGGGTCTACACCCCTGAGTATCTGGCCGAGTCAAGCAAGCAGGCTGCCAACCGGCCTCCCCTTATCGAAACAAGTCCCGATGACCTATGGAGAAAGGTACATGCTAAGGAGTATTCAGTCATCGACCAGCTGAACAAAACACCGGCATAGATATCCATCCTCTCTCTATTGTAGAATTCTGAAACACACAGAAATGCTTTGTTGAAAGTGTTGAGTAAAGCATATGTGCCAAACAACATCACTAGCGGGGAAATGGCCAATATGGTAGGCCAAGTACTGGAGAGTCATAAAATCACTTTTCATGAGGACGAGCTACCACCTGAAGGATTGGGGCACAACAAAGCGATGCACATCACCGTGCAATGCGAAGATCATTTCTTTACAAGAATCTTGAACGATGGAGGTTCTAGTCTAAACATATGTCCGTTGATAACACTCAAGAAATTGGGTAAAGGTCTACATGAGATAAGGGATGGAGCAATCAATGTGAAAGCCTTCGACGGTTCTCAGAGGTCCACCATGGGGGAGATCAGTCTATGTCTGCAGATGGGACCGACTTTCTTCGGAATGGATTTCCAGGTGATAGATGTGTCAGCATCCTACAACCTGTTGTTGGGACGACCCTGGATTCATGTTGTTGGGGTTGTAGCGTCAACGCTACATCAGGTGGTAAAATTCGAGTGGAACCACCAAGAGGTGATTATTCACGGTGACGGTAGCAACCCATTTATAGTCGTCAAACTATTCCGGTGATTGACGGAAAAAGGAAGATAGGCGGGGGAACTTACCACCACATTGAGTGGGTCAATACTATCGACAAGGACAAGTAGTGGGATAGCAAGATTGAGAGCATACTGAACTGGAGGGGATATGATTCAGGAAAAGGGCTCGGTAAGAACCTCCAAGGGATCACGAAGCCCATAAAGCTCAAGGAACATGGCACCACTTTAGATCTGGGGTATGAGTACACTTGGCAGGAATTCAGTGACTGGTCGCCCCCTTGGCACGGTCCCTATTACCCTTAGGATCAGCCGATACCTCATCTTGAGCAGACTCTCAAGCAGGCCGACATTATTTACGGTTCAGACGAGGAAGAAGCAGTTGCAGCGATGAGGAGTTTGCTCCTAGAGGACANAAGAAGAAGCACTTGCAGCGATGAGGAGTTTGTTCCTAGAGGACGAGGATATGGATTGTTGTGTTGTTCTCGAGGAGGAGGGGGAGGAAGGCCCTTCCATACAGACTGTAATCAACGGAACATATCTCAAGAACTGGTATATCAAGACGACCAAAGCCCGACGAGCCTCGGGGTAGCAAGGCTAAAACAAGCATTATTTACTGTTTTATTTACTAAATGATTTTCCTTTTCCTGCATTTTTCAATTTCTGCAATAAAGATCTTCAATGTTCAAAACAATTATTCAATCCATCAAAGCATCTTCTAAATTTCTCTTACGAATCTGATATTTATTGGTATTGTTTTCTCTCATTACTTTATTTATACACCATTACTATTACTTATCTTGATGAACCGATGACTGTGACATGCAATGAGATAACGCAGCAAACGGACATTGATTCAGATGAAGACGACATACCTGACGAGATTGTCAAAAAAGTTGAGAACATTGAGAACAGACCTAAGTCCAACCTGGATGAGACTGAAGTTATCAACCTGGGAGATTCAGAAAACATCAATGAGACTCGCATCAGCATTCATTTATATCAGAAAAGAAAGAATACACAGAGTTTCTAAAAGATTATGAGAATGTATTTGCATGGTCGTATGATGACATGACTGGTATAAGTACGTCTATTGTGGCTCACAAACTGCCAACCAATCCAATGTGTCCACCGGTGAAACAAAAGCTCAGAAAGTTCAAACCCGACATGAGTTTGAAAATCAAAGAAGAAGTTACCAAGCAGATCAACGCCAAAGTTCTCCCGGTAGTGGAGTACCCGACATGATTAGCCAAGGGAAGTCAGAGTCTACGTCGACTACCGGGATCTTAACCGGGCTAGTTTGAAAGATGACTTCCCCTTGCCAAATATACACATTCTGATTGACAACTGTGCCAAGCATGAATTGCAGTCCTTCGTGGATTGCTTTGCTGGTTATAACCAGATTTGGATGGATGAGGAAGATGCTGAGAAAACGGTTCTCATTACGCCATGAGGGGTGTATTGTTACAAGATGATGCCATTCAGCCTAAAGAATGTAGGGGCCACCTACATGAGGGCCATGACCATCATATTCCATGACATGATTAACAAGGAGATCGAGATGTACGTGGATGATGTCATTATTAAATCAAAGAAAGCTGTTGATCACTTGGGGAAGTTCTTCAATAGATTGCGAAAATACAATCTAAAACTAAACCCTGCGAAGTGTGCATTCGAGGTTCCTGCTGGGAAGTTGCTGGGGTTTATTGTAAGCCCCCGGGGAATAGAATTGGATCCGTCAAAAGTCAAAGCCATTCAAGAACTACCACCACCAAGGAACAAGAAAGATGTGATGAGTTTCTTGGGGAGGCTTAATTACATCAGCCGGTTTATAGCACAGTCTACAGTCATTGGTGAGCCAATTTTTAAGATGATGAAGAAGGACGCTGCGACCAAGTGGACCGATGATTGTCAAAAGGCTTTCGACAGAATCAAGGAATATTTGTCAACACCGCCCCCGAGCCAAGTAGACCTATGTTACTCTATCTTGCGGTGTTAGATGGAGCTTTCGGCTGCGTTCTGAGGCAGCACGATGAAACAAGAAGGAACAAGCTATTTATTACCTCAGCAAGAAGTTCACTCCCTATGAGGCCCGGTATTCCTATTGGAGCGTACCTGTTGTGCTCTAACTTGGGTCACCCAAAAGCTGAGGCATTACTTCTGTGCCTACACAACATATCTCATATCAAGGATGGATCCATTAAAGTACATCTTTCATAAGCCCATGCCCACTGGCAAGCAAGACAAGTGGAAAATCCTGCTGAGCGAATTCGACATTGTTTACATGACTCAGAAGGCAGTTAAAGGATAAGCTCTGGAAGACCATCTTGCTGAGAATCTCATAGACGGAGGATACGAACCTCTAAAAACATATTTTCCTGATGAAGAGGTATCATTCATAGGAGAAGATATTGCAGAATCCTATGATGGTTGGAGGATGTTCTTCAATGGAGCAGCAAACTTCAAGGGAGTCGATATTGGAGCAGTCCTAGTATCAGATACCGGTCAGCATTATCCGATATCTGCCAAACTCAGGTTCTCTTGCACCAACAATATGGCTGAGTATGAAGCCTGCATCTTAGGGCTCAATATGGCCATCGACGTGAACATCCAGGAATTGTTAGTGATCGGTAATTCAGACCTATTGGTGCATCAGGTACAAGGATAATGGGAAATAAATAATTCCAAGATACTGTCGTATCTGCACCACGTACAGGAATTAAGAAAGAGGTTCAGAAAGATAGAGTTCCGGCACATCCCCAGAATCCAGAATGAGTCTGTCGATGCATTAGCTACTTTGTCCTCAATGATCCAGCATCTGGATAAGAATTTCATTGACCCTATTCCTATAAAGATCCATAATCAGACAGCTTACTGTGCCTATGTCGAAGAAGAAGCAGACGGAAATCCTTGGTTTTATGACATCGATGAGTACTTGGCAAAAGGAGAATACCCCGAGCTTTCAAATTCCACTCAGAAACGCACACTTCGTAGATTGTCCAACAATTTTTTCCACAGCGGAGGAATCCTATATAGGAGGACTCCCGATATGGGGTTATTAAGGTGTGTTGACGCAAAAGAAGCATCAAAATTGCTGGAAGAAATTCATGCTGGGATCTGTGGCCCACATATGAATGGTTTTGTTCTAGCAAAAAAGATACTCTGAGATGGTTACTTTTTGATGACTATGGAAACGGACTGCATCCAGTATGTTCGTAAGTGCCACCGTTTCCAGATACATGGTGATATGATAAAGGTGCCCCCGAGTGAGCTCAATGCAACCAGCTCACCATAGTTGTTCGCCGCTTAGGGTATGGACGTTATTGGACCAATCGAGCCTGCCGCCTCCAATGGCCACAGGTTCATTTTGATCGCCATTGACTACTTCACTAAATGAGTCGAAGCAGCCTCCTAAAAAGTAGTTACTAAGAAAGTCGTGGCCGACTTTGTCCGCGACTGCATTGTTTGTCGGTTCGGAGTTCCAGAGTCAATCATCACCGACAATGGTTCTAATATCAACAGTGACTTGATGAAATCTATGTGTGAAACTTTCAAGATCAAACACAAAAACTACACAGCATACAGACCTCAGATAAATGGAGCCGTAGAGGCCACTAACAAAAACATCAAGAAGATACTAAGGAAGATGATAGAAAGGCACAAGCAGTGGCATGAAAAATTATCATTCGCTTTATTGGGATACCGCACCACTGTCCGCACATCAATAGGGGCAACTCCCTATATGTTAGTTTATGGTACAGAGGCTGTAATTCCTGCCGAAGTGGAGATTCCATCTCTAAGAATTATACAGGAAGTTGAGCTCCGCGATGCAGAGTGGGTAAAAAGCCATTATGAGAACCTAGCCCTCATAGACGGGAAGAGAATGAATGCAGTATGTCATGGTCAACTATATCAGAACAGAATGGTCAGGGCCTTCAATAAGAAAGTCAAGCCGAAACGATTCACACCAGGGCAACTGGTGTTAAAGAAAATATTTCTGCATCAAGATGAAGCCAAGAGGAAGTTCTCTCCCAACTGTCAAGGTCCGTACATGGTCCATAGAGTGCTGACAGGAGGGGCACTCATACTTGCAGAAATGGACGGAGAAGTTTGACCGAAACCGATCAATTCAGATGCAGTCAAGCGCTACTATGTGTAATCTTTATGCTTTCTCAGTGATGTAATTTGAACTACGCCTGACCTGATTCCCGTTTAAGGGGGGATACGTAGGAAGCCCTATGGGTTCGGTCACAATTCAATAAAAATCTATTTTTCCCCGCAATTAGAAACTGGGGTAGAATTTTGAGGAGGACCCTCAAAATTCCTAAGCGAGTAGCAGTCCACAAGCATTCACCCAGCCAACTAGGGCAGAATTTTGAGGAGGACCCTCAAAATTCTGAAGCAAGTTCAGCCAATCGCCGCGTGAGCAGCAGACAGAGGCGTCCACCCAGCAAACTGGGGCAGAATTTTGAGGGGCCGCAGCAGAAGAGGTCGCAATGTCTCAAGTCGTGTCATGTCATCGGTTCATCTAAAAAACTATTTTAGATTATATATTACAAAATCATGCATCTTTATCTTTTTTTCTCTGAAGCAGCTTGTTTAGCGAACGTACCCCAATGATACAGGCAGTATCATCATGATCGAGCAAACGAGCCAGGCAGAGCCAGCAGGAATGCGAACTAACCTTTCCCCTTTACAAAACTCACGATCTTTCTTTGGATGCAGGCACAAAATTGCAAAAGCCCCGAAACATATTATCCGCTCAAAGGACAGAAATCGTTCCTCAAAATCTTCATGCCAACATTTATTATCAGCACAAATGATGCTTCATTATCACAGTGCTCTACCGCAATTTAACACCGGCTAAGAATTTATGTTGTCCTTCCTTAATTCTTGCATAAGGCTACCATTCTGCCTTTCGAGGTTAAACGCTACCTCCATCTGCATTCGCATATTGCATAAGGCTACCTTTCTGCCTTCCGCTTGCATAAGGCTACCTTCCTGCATTCCGAGACTAAACGATGTCTCCAAATGCATTCACATGTTGCAAAAGGCTATCATTCTGCCTTCCGAGGTTAAACGTTGTCTCCATCTGCATTCGCATGTTGCATAAGGCTACCATTCTGTCTTCCGAGGTTAAACGCTACCTCCTCTGCACTCGCATCTTGCATAAGGCTACCATTCTGCCTTTCGAGGTTAAAATCTACCTCAATCTGCATTCGCATCTTGCATAAGGCTACCGTTCTGCCTTCCGAGGTTAAACGCTACCTCCATCTGCATTCGCATCTTGCATAAGGCTACCATTCTGCTTTCCGAGACTAAATGTTGTCTCCATTTACTTCTCAAAAGCAACCAATGCCTCTAGCATTATTTACAGCGCTTTCCTTTTGGGATAAGCTCTGCCCCTTTAATTCGCAAGACTAAACTCTTCCTTGTCAGCATCATACTATTTCATCTTCGTGGGCTGAAATATCGCCAACTTATCCAAAGGCGTCATTGTTCGGAGGCACCATCTTCATGGCCCGAGAACACCATGTCATGGCCTGAGAATGTCTTTTATCAGTTTGCATATCATTATTCAAAGGCATCATGGTTAGGAGGCATCATCTTCATGGCCCGAGAACATCATTTCATGGCCTGCAAATCCTACATCAAGAAATTCATGGCCCAGGACATCATGGTCTAAAGACGTCATCCTTAACCGTCCAAAGACAGCATTCATAGTCCAATGGGAATTTGAAGCATGTTTAAATTATGCACAATATATGCTTGTATTACTCATTTGCAGGTAACCCGGCAAGCAACATCCATCATGGCAGGCGCGGTCCCGCCCCAGTTCTCCTAACTACCCCGTAAGCCGCTTGTTCACCTAACCCTATACTTCGCGTCCGTTCGTGTACATCGGTATACTTCGTCGGTGGCTCCTGAACTACATACGGCCTAGTTCCTCTAAAACCAGGGATATGTAGGCAGCTCAGAAACTAGGGTGCGGCCTAAACCTCTTCAAACTGCTTCGCTCGGTCAAAATTGGCCATCATGTCTTTACCCGACAACTCTTCCATCCTTCCCGGGTAAAGAGGGGCAGTTGTTGATACCCAATTTTTTCTCAAACTATTTTTAAACTTGCATATATACCTTCAAAATCAAGTTCCATAACAATTAGTATTTTTCCATAATTTTCTCATATTTTTATAAATTTATTTAAAATTTATCCAGTATTTTTTTAATTAATTATAAATTGCATTACAAATAATTTCAAAGACATCTCTTGACTTAATACATTTTTTTGGCCTTGTTAAGATCAAATTATTTCACAATCGGTCAAATTGGCACCTTTTGGCTATAATTGCAATAATTTTGCAATTATAGCCTAACCATATATTTTATGCTATTTCTATCTAATAATTGGTCATTTATATTTTTAAATACTGATTAACCGTTTTTATTTTAATTCTTAACCACCAATTTCATTCTTCTGATTATTAGTTATTTTAACTAATTTTAATTAAGCATTTAACATTTTAATTGAGTATTTAACAGCTAGCCACATTTTATTTGAATTCTAGTCCCAATTAAACCCAAACCCACCTGATTAAATTGGCCCAAAACACCCCAGCACAGACCTAAAATTCTACCCGGCCCAACCCTGGATCAATCTGAGTCGTTGATCAAATTCGATCAACGGCCCAGATTTTAGTTACCTTAATTAACCTAGGCTAACCCCCCCCCCTCCCCGACCCCTCTCATTCTCACCGGACCCTCACCTCTCTAACTCTCTCTCTCTCTCTTTCTCTCTCTCTAGTCTCTTCTTCTCCGATGAATATGGCTCGTGTTCTCCGGCTACCTCTCTTGCCGGAAACCATGGGTCCTCACTCCTCTTAACTTCATGGCTCGCTCCTACACCGGGTAGCACTGTCCGGAGGTCCCTAGGAGATCCTGAAGCGGTTCACCTCACCCCATGACTATTCATGCCTTCTCAGGCCACCCTTGGCCTGTCCGAGTAAGATCTTCCCATCTCCGGCCAAAACCTATGGTTTCTGAGCCGATTTTCACTCTTTTTGGGTTATCTCACTAAAACCCTAACTGTTGGCTCTCGATTTCTTAGATCTATAACAGATCGGGATGTATTCTGAGTTATTTTTGCTATTTTCCTTAAAGATTCCGAGTTTTCTTTAAAAGTGACTCTTAATCTTCAAGCTAGGTTTCTTAAACACCTTTCTGGAAAAAAAAGAATGATTTTCTTTCTGATTTTAAGTATTATTCTATAATTTCTACTATGTTTGCACGATTTATTTGTGTTTTTCCTTCATCTGACTTACTATGTTGGAAACCCTAAGTGGCTTTGCCTTAATCTTAGGATTCTGAGTCTGTTTTGATGATTTTGTTCGTTTAATCTGTATGTGTACATGTTTCCCACGAATGTTCTGAGCTTTTCTGTGACTTTACCATATTTTGTTCATTAGGGTTTCTGATCTTTGTGTCCTCTACTCGTATCATGTTTACTCCGTTATTTCCTTTAATCATTTTACTATGTTCTAACTTAAATCCCTGATTTATGTGATTCTCTTACCCTACTTTGCCTATTCTTGCTTATGCTATGTTTGCTCCGTTCAGTTGCAATACTTTCCTTTGGTAAATATTGCCTTCTTGCGGAACCCCTGATTCCCTGTGATTGGTATCCTCTATTCTCGACTGATTTCAATCTTTATAATATTCTCTTGCCTTATTTTTGGTCAATGATGTTGTCAACTGATTCTCAACTGTTTCCTTAATTAGGACTCTATGAACCTAGCCTAATTACCAACTCTATACTTACACTATTTTGAAGTATTTCCTTATTTATTGATTTGCTTCCTTATTGGTTACATGTTCTTACCGTTTGAAAGTTAACCCCTTAATTAGAAGAAGTACTTAAACTGATTTTGTGTTGATTGATTATAATTTTACTGCTTGACTATGGACTTTACCTTATTTCTGCCTATTTTCAAAACTATATATACTCTATTCTCTCATTAACACACGCGGACATGAACTAATCTGTTCAACTATCTATCTCTCTCAATTAAAACTCTCTACTCTCTCTCCTATGTGCTAATTACTACTATCCTAAGTTAGCCGGCTGCAAGCCAAGGCTAACTATTGTGCATCTCCTACTTCCTGTTTGTGTTACTGCTTTCTTCACTTCACTGGTATGTTCTAATTCAGATTTCAGTTCTCAAACCAACTTGTTTCTATTACTGTTGTAATTCAGTGTGTTTCTAATTTGCTTTTACTTATTATTCAACATATAACTAGGATCCTGAACTCCATTCACATCTTAAGTTAGGATTTACTTGCCAATGACCAGCATGTTTCTGTATACTTAACTCCTGTTTCTTATGTGAATCCCCATGCCTATGATTGGTACATTAGTGATCATGGTCTTAATTGTTTAGTGTTGATATGTTAATCTAATCCAGTACTTTACTGTATCCCTGATCCTCTGAACCCTTAGGAGTTTATGATTTCATGCCTATATGTGTTTCTGCCTGCTACATGTTTGCCCTTACATGCTCTTTATTTGTCCCTCAAATCCCATTACCCCTGCTTGTGATTGTTGGACTATCCATGGTACTTTGTGTGATGTTGAACTTCTATTCCAATCAAGTTTCCATCTTCAAAACTGTTTTTCTTACTTACCCTTTCTCAAAACTGTTTTTCTTACTTAAACCTTTTTAAAAACAAAAAGCACTCTCACATATACTCTTAGAAGTCTAGGTTCTGCCCCTTCTGTGTGAGTATTGCTTTGGGACCCTTGAGCTCCCTCTGAACTTTGACACACAGAGGCTGGCCATTCCACACTGCACTTACTCTATTTTGGCTATGAAATCTGGGTGTGAGCACTGCCCGGGAGCCCTTGAGGTCCTTAGGGAACTCTAACACACCCGAATTATGAGAAGGTTGTATAATAATACCTGGCATTGAGGACTTGGAGACTTGAGCCTATTCTGTAGGATCCCTATAGTCAACTTCTTATTTTTCTTCTATTTCAGTTGTGTAAATTCGTATACAATGGCCTGTAATAATTAATCGTAAACAACTCTCGGGTCGGATAGTGAAAATGGGTGGGTGATATGCATGTTGTAGTATAATTAAGGGTAGAGACCATGTTTCTAGGTTTATTTTCTCTCTATGCACAATAGCAGCCATGTTTAGGTACAACATGCCATGCATTATATATCATGCTACTCAGGATTTGTGTGTATTCAACATCTCATCTACGCTTAGAAATCCTACCTATAGGATAAACAATAAAATAAGTTGCTATTACGTGATTCTGCCCATGTTCGGAAACTTCACTAGAAGTACTGTTCTAGGATAAACAAACTGCAATCATGTCTCATCATGCTATACACGTAGAGATCCTATTCTAGGTAAACAACCATTAAAAATCTGTCACCTATGCTATTCCTGAAACTGTGCATAATGCTATGATTCTATGTGCATTTAGAAATCCTGTTTAGGTTATTATGCATCATGCTACATTAGATATCATGCTATAGGATCGTCTCTATTTAACTGCACTTAGTCTAAATACAGAACAGTCCCATGTTCTAAGCAACTGGTAATTAGTCCTTGTACATCTTCAACACCTAGAATTGCATGTTATTAGCTATAAACAACCTAGAGTCATTAACAAATCTGAATAATTGTTGCAAGTTATCCTACACCTAGGCAAGCCTTAGGTAATTAACTTAGAAAAAAAAAATCAGAACTGTCTTTGTGATCATGTTTAACTGTCAGCATGTTTAAAACCAGTGGGCAAGCCTGATTAAGACTTCCTCTCTGAGTTATGCAATAAATCTGTCTTTGTGTTATCACCTAGATACCATTCTTTAGGGTTCTGAATTAATATGGACCTTAGTTGTGTATGAGACATGCTGCTTATGCGTATTGTGTATGGAGGAATACTTGAGCCTTTATCTGCTTTTCTATGCTTTCCTTTATCTGCAGTCCTACCTGTTTTGTTATCTGTCGCCCTAGAATTTTACCTTTAAAATCTGAGGGTCTGCCTAGCACCTCCCTTTAGGATAGGAGTCTATGGAGGAATACTTGAGCCTTTATCTGCTTTTCTATGCTTTCCTTTATCTGCAGTCCTACCTGTTTTGTTATCTGTCGCCCTAGAATTTTACCTTTAAAATCTGAGGGTCTGCCTAGCACCTCCCTTTAGGATAGGAGTCCTAATTTCCTCCGGGACTAACAGGAAGGGACGGGTAACAGCATGCAATAGAGGTCGATACCAACACTCATTTTTTTAATAACCTTACGGGATGGGAAGGGTAGAATATGGATATGATGACTGGTGCGCTAATGACACGTGTAGCCCCTCTTCTAGGAGTGATTACCGGGTATTGCATTGATGTGATCCATATTATTATAAACCTAGGACACCTTTTATATGCTTAGCTCGTAATCCTTTTCGAAAGCTAATTTTCTTTACTTTTTTTTTAACATCTGCATGCTTAAGACTTAAATCCCCTCTTATTTGAGCATTTACTTGTTATTTGCTAATTGTACAAATTCACGAAACCATTTGGCCGGGAACCACACTTGTGGATCCTGAGGGGTGCCTAACACCTTCCCCTTAGGATAATTTCAAGTCCTTACCCAATCTCTGGTTAGTAACATAGTTGTAATTGAACCCCTTAGGTGCCCTAACGCACCGTTAAAATCGTTAGGTGGCGACTCTTCAAAATATGCAAACCCCTTTCCTAAAAGGAACGAGTTGTCCCAACCAATGTCATAAACCCGATCTCCGCGAGGAAAAAAAGGGGGCGCGACAGTTATTCCCTCAATTACCTTGATTGTTGTTACCACCACTCCAATTGCCTTGGTGACTTTGATTGTTCCAATTTTCTTGATTTTCTTGTGATCTCCATTGTTGTTGATTTTGGCCTTGATAATTGTTGAAATATTGCACTTCTTCTTCTTGCTCATTGTACGAATCACCTCATAAATTGTTCCGGACGGTTTTGCACTTGTTAACCTTTTTTCGTCTCTTGTTCATCATCATATTCACACCTTCCATCGCGTTCACTTGCTTCGGCCCTTGAACTTGTTGAAGCTGAGCTTTGGCCAATTGATTCATTGTGGTCGTCAACTCGGCAATTGCTTGCCTATGATCATGTAGTTCCTTATATAGGTGAATAACATTTGGGTTACCTTGAGGAACATTAACTCTACTTTGCCATGCCAATGAGGTATCCGCCATTTACTTCAAGATTTCACATGCTTCGGAAGATGGCGTGGCCGTGAAGTTCCCACCGACGAGTTGATTTACCACACATTGATTTGTCGTGTTGATCCCCCTGTAGAAGGTTTGTTGGATCATGGCTTAAGTCATATCATTATTCGGGCACTCTTTAACCATGGTACGATATCTTTCCTAAATCTCGTGCAATGGCTCATTAGGTTCTTGCTTGAACGCTAGAATCTCATCCCGAAGTGTAGCCATATGCCCCGGAGAGAAGAATTTGGCAATGAATTTTTCTACCAACTCATCCCATGTATGGATGGAATGATTGGGCAATCTCCCTAACCAATCCAATGACTTTCCTAGTAAAGAGAAGGGAAATAGCCTCAACCACGGTGCATCCTCGGAGACATTGGTTTGTTTGCTCCCCCAACAAGTATCCACAAATCCTTTGAGATGCTTGTAAGCATTTTGACTCGGAGCCCCGGTGAAGAATCCTCATTGCTTAAGGAGTGTAAGCATCACATTGGTGATTTAGAAATTGCCCACCCTAATGTGGGGCGGTACTATGGCACTGGCAAGACCTTCGTTCGGCAACACCCGGTGTGCAGGCACTCTTGGTGGAGGTAGGGGAGGGACAGGAATATTATCATGAGGCGGTCGGCCTCGCCTATTTGCTTGAGGTTCGGGTGAAACTCATCACCTTGATCATCATCCAGTTCCTCCTCCGATGGAAAATTCCCGAGGGGCTCATTGTTGAGAGCCATTTCTGTACCTATAATCAATTCAAAAACAAAATTAGTAACTCGGAAGGAAAATGAGACAAATCACACACAAACCTAGATATATAGCTAAATCCGCTTTTCTCCCCGGCAACGACGCCAAAAATTAGTGTTGCCCAAACTCACACCACTAATTTAGGTTGTGAGGCAGTCGAAGCAATAATAAAAAGCCAACACGAGTCGGGGTCGAATCAACAGGGAGCTTGATTTGGGATTAGGTATATACCTAGTGTGAATGTATGATGTGCCCTAGATTACACTTCCACATATTGTTTTGTTGTTTCTATTCCTACTTTTACACTATTGATTGCAATTATAAAGCTAAGAGACAATGTTTTTGGGTTTTGGTTGTTTTTCAAGTGATAAAAGATCTAGGGTTGCGACTTCCGCCTAGTTGGTTACCTAACGGATTTAGATTTTTAGGGCATGTTTGGTTGATCGGGATACAATATAGCAATCACACGCAATTACTCACTCTATACCTCTCGGTAATTTGAGTGATTTTGCCCGATTTGGCTTTCTCAACTCCAAATGGGTATTTCGCGGAACAAGTGATAAATGTTCAAGTCGGGTCTTACTATCTATAGATTTGACCCTTTAATTGGGGCTATCAATTTCTTGAGTTCACCCCAGTTTCTTGTTAGCCAAGTTTTCCAAGACTTAGTCTCACTTTCTCAAGTAGAGACTAAGTCAATTTGGTATGAATAAATGTTTGCAACCATTGATTCTAGAATTCAAGCAAGAAAAAGGCTAAATATCATATGCCTAATCATAAATAAGCCCTAAATCAATAACCCATTAAGTACTCATACTAGGGTTGGGTCACAACCCTAGCTAAGGGTTTAGCTAGTCATGGAAAATGAAGAAATTAACGAAGAAACTAAGATAAAATGCATAATAATTGATTAAGGAAAAAAATCTAATGTTTAAATGCTAAACTAGTACAAAATTACCCAATACAGTAAATAAAAATGACTGTAAGTGTTCATGTGCACAAAACTTACAAAACTTGACCTAAAAATGACAAAAAAGTTCTATTTATACCTAGCTAAAAATATCTGACAAAATTGCCTCTGCGGAGGTTGTCCGACCGCACAATTTTGTGTATGGTCCGCACTTCCTCTAATTGTGCGGATCGCACATTTCTGAGTGTGGCCGAACACTTGAACTTGGACTGGAGCTGGACTTCCTTCTACGAACCGCATAATTATGAGTGCGGTCGCATAATAATAATGCGGTCCGCACATCTTCAAGCTCCCAAAAGACATGTTCTCTGAATCTAGTCTTCTGTTGTGCGGTCCGCACTCTATGAAGAAATTCCATCAGTGTATCTTCAGAGTTTGCGGCCGCACACAGTATTGTGCGGTCCGCACTGTGGCCCTTTTTGCCTTGTTTTGGTCCTTGTCCAATTTTACTCCTTTTTGAGTTGATTTTTACTTCTTTGGCTCGTTTCCTAATATTCCTGCAAGAAAGCACATTTCATTAGTTCTCGGGAATACCTTTAAGAATTTTTTAGCTAAAACACATGTAAAAGAGAGCAAATAAGAAGTCAAAATCCCTACTTATCATTCTTTTATTCTTGTTCTCTCGTAAATCGTGAGAACAAGTACCGCATCCTCAGTTGGACAGCAGCCGGAACCCCCAGTGGCAGGCTCCTCCTATGAGGGGCAGAGGTCGAGGCCGAGGTCGCGCCAGAGGCCGAGGTCGCGCCAGAGGCCGATGTAGAGGTATATCTCAGCCTAGAGCTCGAGCACCAGCACTAGCAGTAGAGCCTCGGGTAGATTTCAACGAGGAGGTTCCAGCTCAGACTTGGACCAGTTTAGGTCCTGGAGGGGTTCATCGCCACCCTAGTTCTTCAGGACGCTCTGGTCCGTTTGGTGGGCCTTATGGAGAGTGTGGCACATGCGGGTACATTTCCTATGGCACCAGCAGTCTCTCGGGCTGGTGGAGGAGCACAGACTCCTGCTACTCACACTCCGGAGCAGATGGCTCCCCAGTATCAGACACCAACTGCTAGGGATGTTCATAAAAACCCAAAAAATGGAACCAAACCAACCAAAAAGACCGATACTTTTTAGGTTTGGTTTATTTTTTAATTTTAAAAACCGGTCAAATTTGGTTTGACTTTGATTTTAATCAAAAAATAACCAAAAAACGAACCAAACCGACTATGGAAGTAGCTATTTAAATTTATTATTACACCTATATATATGTATATATATATATGTGTGTGTGTGTGTGTGTGTGTGTGTGTGTTTGTGTGTATGTGTGTGTATATATTTTTATTTAAAGTTTCAAAAATTTTATGGTACATATTAGTGGTTTATATTTTTAGCCTAGTTTTTTGCTATTATAATAATCTAATTCTTGCCTTTACATTCTAGTTTGGTTGGTAGTTTTCTTTTGCTAAGTACGTATATATATATATGTGTGTGTGTGTGTGTGTGTGTGTGTGTGTTTGTGTGTGTGTGTATATATTTTTATTTAAAGTTTCAAAAATTTTATGGTACATATTAGTCGTTTATATTTTTAGTCTAGTTTTTTTCTATTATAATAATCTAATTCTTGCCTTTACATTCTAGTTTGGTTGGTAGTTTTCTTTTGCTAAGTACAAGAATTTATTTCATGTTAAAAATAATCGATTTTTAATAGAGTACTTAAATTATTCATCACTATTTGATTTAATTATCATTAATATATCTTGGTAAATGATAGATTTCTCAAATAGCAATTGGTTTGATAGTGTTAAGTTGAAATGTAGTCTCCAGAATATGTGTTTGGTAATGTATGTCTCATATTCAAGAAAAACCCCGATAAATAACCGAAAAAACTGAAAAACTAACCAAAACCGATAAAAACCGAATCGATAAAAAGCCTACTTAATTGGTTTGGTTTGGTTCCAATATTTGAAGAACCGAATTACTTGGTTTGATTTCTTTTTAGGAAAAAACCGATCCAAACCGAACCATGAACACCCCTACCAGCTGCCCCGCCAGTTGGGGTAGTTCAGCCGGTTGTTGCGACACATGCCGGTGATAGGCCCGCCATGTCTTCTGGGGGTTTATTGAGATTGGACAAGTTTACAAAGCTCTTTCTAGTTCACTTCAGTGATGCACCTTCCGAGGACCCCCATGATTATCTTGACCACTGCCATGAGGTGTTGCGGAACATGGGTATAGTTGAGACCAATGAGGTCGATTTTGATGTGTTACAGATGACGGGTTCTGACAAGAGGTAGTGGAAGGATTATGTATCTACCAGACCAGCTAGGTCGCCTGCTCTTACTTGGGACCAGTTCTCTTAGCTATTTCTAGAGAAGTTCCTTCCTATCACACTAAGGGAGGATTACCACCGACAGTTTGAGCATCTCCAGCAGGGCAGTATGTCAGTCACTCAGTATGAGACCCGTTTTGTGGATTTATCCCGTCATGATCTTCTTCTGATTCCTACTAAGAGATAGGGTGGGGAGGTTTATTGATGGACTCACTCACCCTATCAGGCTACAGATGGCCAAGGATACCCGGGGTGAGATTTCTTTCAGACGGATGCTAATGTTGCTAGGCGGATCGAGGTGGTTCTTTCATAGGAGAGAGGGCATGGGTCTGATAAGAGGCCTCGTCATTCTGGTGGCTTCAGTGGTGTCTCATCTGAAGGCAGGGGTACTTTTGGTAGGGGTCATCCTCCCAGGGCAGTTCATCGGCGCTTCAGGCATCTCACAGTGCTTCAGGGAGTCGTGGTCCTTATGTGCCTTATTCTGGGCAGCCAAACTACAGTGCACCATCAGCTCCTATCAGTGCGCCTCCGATTCAGAGTTATCACTGTGATTATTCAGCCCGTTCGGGTCAGCCTTAGATTCAGCAACCACAACAGCAGGATGAATGTTTTGAGTGTGGTGGTTTTGGGCATATCAGGAGGACCTGTCCAAGATTATTGGGTGGCACGCCACAACAGAGTTCCCATGCCATGATTTTGGGACAGGTTGCACCACCACCTGCTCAGCCAGCTAGAGGCAGAGGTCAGGCCGCAAGAGGTGGAGGTCAGACCGCTAAAGGTGGAGGTCATCCAGCTAGAGGCCGTCCTAGAGATATAGTTCAGAGTGGTGGGGCCCAGCCCCGATGTTATGCTTTACTAGCCAGGGCTGAGGCTGAGTCATATGACGTTGTTATCACATGTATTGTCCCAGTTTACCATAGAGATGCTTCAGTTCTATTTGATTCGGGCTCTACTTATTCCTATGTGTCGTCCTATTCTACTTATCTGGTTGTGCCTCGTGATTCTTTGAGTGCTCCTGTGTATGTGTCCACACCTATGGGAGATTTTATTATTGCAGATCGTGTATATCGTTCGTGTGTGGTTACTATTGGGAGTCTTGAGGCTAGCGTAGATCTCCTACTTCTTGATATGGTATATTTTGATGTCATATTGGGTATGGATTGGTTGTCACCTTATCATGCTATATTGGATTGTCACGCCAAGACGGTGACCTTAGCCTTGCCAGTATTGCCTCGATTAGAGTGGAGAGGTACTCCTGGTCGTTCTACCAGTAGGGTTATCTCTTATGTAAAGGCTCGACGTATGGTCGAGAAGGGGTGTCTAGCTTATTTGGCTTATGTCTGCGATTCTAGTACAGAGGTTCCTTCCATAGATTCAGTACAGTTGTTTGTGAGTTTCTAGAGGTGTTTCCTGCAGACCTGCCGGGGATGCCACCTGATGGAGATATTGATTTCTGTATTGATTTGGCTCCGGGCACTCAGCCCATTTCTATTCTGCCATACCGTATGGCCCCGCCAGAGTTGAAAGAATTGAAGGAGCAGTTGCAAGATTTACTCGATAAGGGCTTCATTAGACCTAGTGTCTCGCCCTAGGGTGCGCCTGTTTTGTTCGTGAAGACAGATGGATCGATGAGGATATGTATAGATTATCGGCAGTTGAACAAAGTCACCATCAAGAACAAGTATACATTGCCTAGGATTGATGACTTATTTTATTAGCTTCAGGGTGCCAAGGTGTTTTCGAAGATTGATTTGAGGTCTGGCTACCATCAGTTGAGGATTAGGGCATCCGATGTCCCTAAGACAACTTTTCTGACTCGATATGGGCATTATGAGTTTCTTGTGATGTCATTTGGACTGACGAATGCCCCAGTAACATTTATGGATTTGATGAACGGGATGTTCAAGTATTTTAGTGGTTCAATTCTCAAGTTGAAGATTCATAAGATGTGATATGATTCTTTTTATTAATGAACTCTTTTGACCCAAAAACTTTCAAAATAGTAATTTGTAAGATATTGGATTTAGTTTGTTTTTCTTACCCCTTGAGGATTACGATCTAATCACAAGCATGATAAACTCAAGGGTAAGACTACTAAAGTTTATACTTTAGGCTCCCATGGGTTAAAGCCCCCAAAATATTGCTATTATGATATAAAATGATGCACTATAATATATTAATTTGTGTCAATACATTACATTGGTTCTTATTGTCGAAATATTGATAGGTATAAAGATTTGAGTAGTTTAATTCAAGATTCTAAAATATTAGACAAAATTAAAACCTTTAGTTGGAATAATAACTTAAAAACTTGAAAAGAAAATTTACTATAATCCTAATACTATGTACAAGGAAATAATAAAGCTTTTAAAAATTAATTATAACTTTTTTTGGAGTAAGAAATTAGTTATAACTTTTTAACAAAGATGGTTGCTTGTTGTTGTAAGTAAATTTGTAGCAAATAAAAAGGTCAAACAATGAGTATAGAATATCAAATATTTAATGATTAATTATAATTACAAATCAAACATATAATACTCTTATGAGTGATAGAAAAGTTGTCACCATTTTGTGGTGGAGTTTCGTGTTTTATATAATCGTATAGATAATATATCATTTTTATAATTAACATAATATTTTTTTTTTAAAATTTCGAGACCAGTGAAATGAATAAGTAAATTAAGTTAAGTTTCTATCTCTCATTTTTTTTCCATGAGTTTTTATCTCTTATTAGCTTATAAAGATACATACCTTGTTTTTACCGTGGATTTTCTTTCATCAGATAAATTCATTATAATTTTCCCCAACTATGATGGTTTTTAATTTTTAATTTTAACTCGATTTTTTTGAATGAATAGTTTCTATTTCTCACTAAAAGGAAATGTTGAAGGAATTAATTCTTAAGAAAATTAATTTATATATTTGCATCTCAATTAGTTAGAATAGTGAACTTTAAATTATTACTCTAATAGAGGTTCAAATTTTTAAGGTACTACTATAACAATTTCAAATTTTATTCAACTTTTCTCTTTTTTCATACTTGTTACAGTCGACAACTCAGAGATCCATAGATTCCATTCTCCAACATTCCTTCCCCCTTCAAACTTCGACACAGATCCATTCCCCTGAAATTGAATCTGTTGACCTATTAAGTAGAAAAATCAAGCAATGTGCCCGCTCAATAGATGTGGGTTTGCCTTATAGGAATCTTGTATTGAGTTGACCTCTCTAATGGAGTTTACAGAACCTTTTAAACAAACTGGCCCTTATGCTTTCTCACCAAATGCTCGCTTCCTCGCTGTCGCCGTCGATTATCGCCTCGTCATTCGTGACGTTCTCTCGCTCAAGGTCCTGCATTTTTATTTTTATTTTCATTTTTAATGAATTTAATGTTCATTGTCAAGTTACCACATGCTCGCATTATCTAAATATTTTAATTTGTTAGAGGAAGGACCCGATTCATATATTTTTTTTAATACTTGTCTGCAACAAGCAGATTGCACATTACCTGAATAGGAAATGACACAGCTTTATTTATAATACCATCTAGATTTCAATGGTTTTATTATCTCTAGATATGTAATATCAATGAAAAACTGCTCTTAATGCGTCAATAACCAAAATGGCAAGATGTTACCTTGTTGTAAAGAAGACAGGAAGAAAAGCAAGTCTGCCTTTACAGTGTTCTAAAGTTCTTCTGTCCTCCAAATTGGTTAGACGATTTTCCTTTTGTTCATTAGATTACTCAGTATGTCAAAATATAAGGTCAATGTAATTTAGCGGTGTTGCCCCGGAAAAGATAATTTGTGGAGAAGATTAATAAAAAGGAAATGGGACTCATGTTAATGGACAAAATAGACATTTGCAATTAGTTTCTGGCCATATGTTGTGGTGTTAAGCTCATTAATCAAGCTGGCTTGTTTCCTTCTTGAGCCTACTGAGATTCTTTTTTTTTGGACCTTCAGGTTGCGCAACTGTTTTCATGTCTGGACAAGATTACATACATTGAATGGGCCCCTGATTCTGAATACATACTTTGTGGTCTTTACAAGAGACCTATGATACAAGCATGGTCTTTGACACAACCTGAGTGGACATGTAAGATAGATGAAGGTCCTGCAGGAGTTGCTTATGCTAGGTGGAGCCCGGACAGTCGTCACATACTCACCACATCCGAGTTTCAGCTACGGTTAACTGTTTGGTCACTGCTTAACACAGCGTGCATACATGTCCAATGGCCAAAGCATGGGTCTAAAGGGGTATCATTTACCAAGGATGGAAAGTTTGCTGCTGTCTGCACTAGACGTGATTGCAAGGATTATGTTAATCTGCTGTCTTGCCATACATGGGAGATAATGGGTGTTTTTGCTGTTGACACATTGGATTTGGCTGATGTTCAGTGGTCTCCAGATGACAGTGCTATAGTCATCTGGGATTCTCCTCTCGAGTACAAGGTAGTCACTAGGCTGTTTATAGCCTCTCATAAAGTTATACTTTTTTCTCAATTTTTGGAGAACACTTTCGAAAATTCAACTGAAACTAATATTTTCTTCATCACTGTAAAATGATTATGTGAAATTAGCTTTAACGTTAGAAATACAGGAAAGCTTTGAATGTTCTGTTTTGTGATAATTTGTTAGTCTTTATCTCCAAGGGACTTCATGTGGTTCGGTTTTTTTAGGTTCTGATTTATTCTCCAGATGGGAGGTGCCTGTCTAAGTATCAAGCATATGAGAGTGGACTAGGAGTAAAAAGTGTTTCATGGTCACCTTGCAGCCAGTTTTTGGCGGTAGGAAGCTATGACCAGATGTTACGAGTTCTGAATCACCTGACATGGAAAGTATTTGCAGAATTTGTGCACCCATCTGCTGTTAGAGGTCCTTGTTGTGCTGCTATTTTCAAGGTATGCAATCTCTTGTTTGCTCCATATTTGCAGGACATTATTTATTGATTTTGATAATTTCTTTATTTAATGTTAGGAAGTGGATGAGCCATTGCAACTTGATATGTCAGAATTATCACTTAATGATGATTTCGCCCAGTACAGTAGTGGTGAGCACTAGTGTTTCTTTTGTTAATATTGTCTTTATCTTGAAAGTTAAGCATCATGTTTTTTTGGGGGTACAACTGCCAATTTTCATGATTTTATTGGTTTCTTGTGGCAATTCAAGAAACAAGTTCCACTAATTATGGAACGTAAGATTCACTGAGGCAAAACTCTTCTGAAAAAACCAAGTGAAATGACAAATCACATTTGGCTGATTTAAATGGTGCACACCATGCTGTCTTTATGGAGTAAAACCTGTTGTCTTCTGTAATGCTTCTGGACAAGTCAGTTGAGCGTCATTAACTTCTAATGCATTTACTCATTAGTCTTATGGAAATTGTGGAGTTGATCTGCTCATTCTGGATTTTGAGCTATGTCTGTCTAGCTAATAACACATTGTCCAACTGCCAACAAAGTTAAAGTAACACAATATCTGTATCAACTTGGTCTAGACTAAAACGTTCAAATAAGGTGACGAAGAAGGAATTCCTTTTGAAGCACTGCTACTGTCTTTGAAAAAGCTTACTCTTGTTTGAAACAAATCTTAGTTTAGTGAAAGTTGGCAAACTAAACATGCCTTACTTAACTTTTGCCCTCAGCTTGCAAAATAAGTTTTCCTAGTTGCTTCTATTTTCTTATTGCAACTTTGGATCCTTTGATTAAATTTTATTTGCTATGTTAGCTTCAATTTTTTGAAAGAGTGGAAGAGTCGGGGGTTTGAAGAAAGACAGGAAGCCCTTTATGATAGGAATAGAGGAGAATATTCCAAAGAATTCTGGGAAAACTATATACTTAAAATATATGTTTTAAAGGTAAAAAAAATGCAAAAATATATATGCTTTTGTTGTAGGCTTAAAATAAATAAATAACAGTGTTCCTCTCCAAATGCTTAAGTTTTTTGGATGAGGTAGTTACACAATTCAATATGGTACTAGAGCAAACATACATTCTAAGTTTGCATCTTACTGTCATCCATCAAACAGATGTTTCCACATGCTTGGTTCATGAAAAAAAGTCATAGCCGCGCATGAGACTTAAAAGTAAAAAAACAAGAGTATTCCTTCTCTAACAACTTAAGTTTTTTAGATGAGGTGGTCATACACTTCAATAAGTTCCACATTAGTTTTACTTTTGTGCGATTGTAAATTTCGCCATGTGAGCAAAAGCAATTGTAATGTTAGCACTCTCTATGCCTGTATTATATAAACCTTATCATTTTTTTTTTTGTATTAACCTTTAACATTTGTTGGCTTTCTCTTCCTTATTCAGGTTGGATTTTGACATCATGTCTCCAATTACATTTTGTTTGAATTCCAAAACCAATCATTTGATGCTAGGTTTCAAATCCATATTTGGTTTCTGATTTTTGAAAATTCCTGAACAGTCCCAAAATTTTATTTTATATAGGTTGCCATATTTTCGCACATTCTTTTATTGGCTTCTCGGAGGTTAGACCTTACGATTGCACAGGCCCTTCCCTCTTTTACTTTTTTCTTTTTTCTTTTTTCTTTTTCTTTTTACTGTCCTCCTTTGGTTTGGTCTAAATAGCCAGCGTTCTTATTTTCCATTTTCGACTTTTGGATATTTAGGGACAAGTGTAATAGCAAGTAAAGATGTTTAATTGAATCTACTTGTAATTAATAACTATGAATGTCTCTATAATGTTTTGAACACTTTAGTGATACTTCCTCAAAAGTTTACTTACCCTAATCCCGATAATTCAAACATGCATAATTGTTTTCTGGAAAACAAAGCTAGAGGCATTTCTGCCAAACTGAATGCAAATGTCAATCAACTACTGCAAACAAACTTGTCCTAGCTATGGTAGGTAGTCCTTTTCTAAAGCGGCTCATTGGCAGAAATGACAAGTTGGTTGTGGATGTACTCAAAATTTCTTTTGTATTTTAATCATTTTTTTGTTAGGAACTTTTGTGATTTTCAGATCATTTCTTCCCTTTTCCCAGATAATGCTCCGGAGTCACATATTCAAGTCAGGTACAATGTTTTGGAGATACCTATCAATCTCCCTTCTCAGAAACCTCCTGCAGATAAGCCAAATCCCAAGCAAGGAATCAGTAAGTCGTTGGTTCCAATATTTTGTAATGTGAGAAATATATCATCACTATCTTTTGTCTTCCTACTCTTAACTGTTCCTGTTTATTTATGAATGTCACTCCAAGTATGGCAAATGTTTACTGAAGTTGAATGATCGGATGTTCCTATAGGAGATCCTGAAAATTTATTTTCTTTTTAATGGCCATGTAGTTCCAATTTCTTGTTTTCTTTCTTAACAATTTCAAACCTCTATAAAATTTATTGGCTTGAGCAATAAGTTGTAGGTGATAATGTTCTAATATCTTAATGAGGACTGTTAGCTGCCTGTTTGCTGAGAATCTGATCTCAGTCAAAGTAAGCTGTATCAGCCTAGTATCTTCATTGTCACGGACAGAATCGGATGTAAGATTTCTAGTATATGGGTGCACTACTAAAAACAAAAGAGGAAAAAATGTATTAAGTGGGAATTGATCCCTCTTTCTCTTGGTAAATAACTCAACCTTCGACCAGGTGCACCATTCAACCTTTTTAGAGCATGGGTGCCAACAATTAATATTATACTAATTTTAAAAAATATGTACATAAAATATTTAATTTTGTGGAGAGGTCATGGGCATATTTAACCCAATGAATCCGCCCCTGGTCAAGGATCAATACAAAACCTCTCTGAATTTATCTATCTAAGATCCACAAGCAGAAGCTTGTTTTGGATGGTTATTTTTGGAATCTTCCTTAAGATAAGAGAAACTACTCTCAAGTCCCATAAGTGACTAGTGAGTACCTAGTTAACTATCATATGTGAAAATTAATTGCAGGCCTCGTGTCATGGAGCTGCGATAGCCAATATGTTTGCACTCGCAATGATAGCATGCCTACTGTACTCTGGATATGGGACATAAACCATCTTGAGCTAGCCGCCATCTTAATTCAAAAAGATCCCGTCCGAGCTGCAGCCTGGGATCCCACATGTCCACGTTTGGTTTTATGTACTGGAAGCTCCCACTTATACATGTGGACACCTTCGGGTGCTTATTGCATAAATGTTCCATTGCCTCAATTTGCTGTAATTGATCTGAAATGGAACTCCGATGGGAGCTGTCTTTTTCTCAAAGACAAGGAATCATTCTGCTGTGCTGCTCCAGAGATGTTGCAAGAATCCAGTGATTATAGTTCTGATGACTGATGCTTTCACATTATGGAGCTGAAATTGTTTTGTTCATCACACCTCCCAAAGTGAATACCATTCCTCGAGATGACAGATAAGCGTTGCTTGTTATTGCACTTTTAACATGGAAGAAGAGATACCATCCTAGGCTGTGATAATCTTGACGATTTGCATTGTAATGGTGTATATTTGAGATCCAAAATAGTGGGAAGAATTTTTGAATCCAGGGTTTTAACCTTATTTCCAAATAGATAGGTCAGATGGGGCCTTTAATTTACCCTTGCTTATGCCTTATGTCAAATTTAATGTACTTATAATACCTTTCTACTGTACTAGTTAAGGCCCAATGCCTGAAGCACGGCCATTGCGGGACTTTGATCCAATCTACAAAACATATAAGCTTCTTTTCTCGCTTGTAGGGCCTCGACACTGAGCTCCCATTGTAGGATTGAGTGAGGTGACGACAGCTGAAGCTATATCTGCTACTTTATTTGTTAGATTCTTCTATAATGAGTAAAAGTAGCACGGGCTAGCTAGTTTTCGGACTGAGCATTGAAAAATAGCAACTATTTTGCTGCAACACGGAAAGTTCCAGCATAATATGTTGGAACGCCAATACGCGAAAAGTTTCAGCATAATATACTGGAGATTGGAGCATCTGTGTATATTATACTGGAACTCCAATATAATATACTGGAGTATTTTTCGAATTTTGAATAGTGCTTTCGTTCAGATTTATCTTTACATGAAAAGTGGCTAAATTTATCAAACTGTGGCTATTTCTGAATGACTACTTGTAAATCTGACTATTTTTGAATTTCTCCCCACCAATGATGGAAGATGGTATAAAGAACAAAATAGAATGCCATGGTCAAGCTACACTCCTTTTGGTTACGAGAACAAGGCCAAGAGCACAGTGAACTGAACAAGACAAACAATTTTAATAAGAATATATATAGGCAAACAATAGATTCTCCTAGTCTAGCTTTAGTCACAAAGATATTGCTACTCCTAAAGTCGAAAATTACAGAGACAACCTTAATTTTGGACTTCAGATCATTCTTTGGGTGCGTTTGGTATGAAAGAAAATATTTTCCAATTTTCTCATATTTGATTGGTTTAAATGTTCTGAAAAATATTTTACTTATGAACTCATTTTCCTCCAATTAAAGGAAAATGTTTTCCTTATTAAGAGAAAGAAACATTTTCCAATACTCCTTCTCAACCTTCCCACCTTCACCAACCCACCCCACACCCCTACACCCACCTATCTAACCCCACCCATGCCTACCCACTCTCTCCAATAAAGCTTCTTTTTTTTTTTTAAATTTCAAAAAATATATTCTGTCACCACCCACCCTACTACCCCTCACCCACATTTATTTTTTTTTGTAATTTCAAATTTCTGTTTTTTCGTTTTCTTGCACAACCCCTCCCCTCGGAAAAAAAATATATTTTTTTATATATTTTCAGTTTTAGTTTTTTATCTTTCGGTTTACATGTTCGAAATTTAACAAGTTTCAAAGTTATGAGTTCGGAGTTTTATATGTTTGGAAGTTTACGAGTTCAAAATTTTTCGGTTTTGAAATTTTAGCGATTCGGAAGTTTATGAAATTTGTGGGTTAGGAAGGTTGTTGGTTCGAAAGTTAAAAAACTAAAACTGAAAATATATAAAAAAATATATTTTTTTATATATTTTCAGTTTTAGTTTTTTATCTCTCGGTTTACATGTTCGAAATTTTACAAGTTTCAAAGTTATGAGTTCGGAGTTTTATATGTTTGGAAGTTTACGAGTTGAAAATTTTTCGGTTTTGAAATTTTAGCGATTCGGAAGTTTATGAAATTTGTGGGTTAGGAAGGTTGTTGGTTCGAAAGTTTATGGCTTCATGTTTATTATATTTAGATTATTTATGAATACTCTTGAAAAGTTATTTTCCTTAATTTGCGTACCAAACACTGAAAAATAAATAAGATTACTACTTATTTTCCAAAAAAATATTTTTTTTAAAAACATTTTCTATGAAAAATATTTTCCTTTATACCAAACATGCACTTAATACTGTTCCATTTGCTTGAAATGGAAACTGGAAAACCATTAAAGAATCACTAATGAACTCATGTTCCGGGAATAACTCAATTTCCACTTCTACATTTTCTTTATTCTCTAGTTGATAGTGGAAGNAAACCCCCCAACCCCTTCTTCTAAGTTTTACTTTAAACACTTTAAGATAATTATTTTGCTTTAGTAAAACATATTGTTTGTTTATGCCACATTAAGTGTCCACCACGTTATAAAATAGCAATACTAAGTGTTAAGAGCAGAGGTGTACATAGACCGAATTGGTTCGGTTTTTATCGGAAACAAATCAAACCAACTATATCAGTTTGGATATGTTCGATCTTTTTTCGGTTCTTCCAGGTTTTACGGATTCTTTTGTTACATAAATATTATTTTAATCTTATTTTGTTAAATTTATAGCTAAAGTTTTGATAAGTGAATATATATTTAGTATAAATTGAAAAAATCGACAAACATATCATCTATATATTAATTTGATTTGACTTTTCGATTTGATGCGATTTTTCGGTTCGATTTGAACACCCCTAATCAAGAGCAAGATTATACATGAGTTTGTCCTTCTCAATGGTCCTCAACAACAAAGTGATAATTTATAAAACTCCAATCAGATGTGTCATATCCTATTCAGGCCAAGGGCATACCTTCCTATGGATAAGTTTTGACATTTTTGCCAAGCAGTTCCAGCTAAGGTTTCACCTACTTTGTCTACTCAAATAATTGCGAAATTAAAATGCAATTTGCACGTGATATGTTTTTTCAAGAAACCTGATTCGATAAAGTTTATTTGTCTGAATATTAATTATTTAATTATTATATTATATGATTCCAACTAGGACCACTTCTATTAATTTAAGGAGAATGTTGGACTCAACATTTTAAATCTGGATGAGATTGAGAGCTGTGTGCTTCTCGTCTCTCTGTGTGATAAGATCTAATTTTTATATATCGTTTAGCTTGATTCATAAAATGTTGTAATACTTGTATGAAGTTCATATAAAGTTCGGTTTCTTTTTCGTTGCCCCTGTAAATTTTATATAACTTACACAAAAAATCACTATATGTATTAATAATATGTGAATTATTATACAATTAAAAGGACAAAACACCATCTTGGATATATATTTGGTTCATTATGTTGAAAACTGTATATATATATTCGATACAAAATAATTCTTACATTTTCTATGCATTATTGTGTTTGGACGTAATTTATTTGCTTTTTAACAACTTTTGTTTATTAGAAGAATAGAAACACACGTCCAGGCACATAATTGTCCGCCATTGGAAAAAAAAAATAATAAAGCAAAATAATAAGCAATTATGAAAACATTCTATTTATGTCTTGGATAATTTTAATTATAAGTTGTAACTATTCTAAGGGACTTTTTGGAAGTTTAATACGATTAAACTATCGTAAAATACATACATTTCAAATGTCCAACTTCAGTGCTTCAAAACTACTTCTTCCAAATTTAATTTATGTAAAACTTGACTACTGAAGTTAATGTATAAATGATAATTTATGGACCTAATTTCTGTAAGTGTTTTAGGAAATAATGTTAACCATTTTAACAAAGTATTTTAATAAATTTTCTAAAGACTGTTCCGTCACGATGGTGAAAACTTACAGAAGTACATAAATTTTGAAATGAAACAATAAAAGAAGAAGAACAATATTGTAGATAAAGAGGGAGGGATTCTTATTGAATTTTGGGATAAATTACAATGAAATAGTACCCCTTTATTTGTAGGGGAAAAGTGACTTAGCCACCAAGTAACAAACCCTAAGATCTCTCTAAAATATAGACATTAACCTTAAAAATAAAATTTTATTTATAACACTCCCTCTTGAATGTCTATTCAACAGACAATGTGTCTTGTTAAAACCTTAACTAAAATAAAATCCAATGGGAAAAAAAATTCTAGAAAAGGAAAAAGAGTACACATGTTTAGGAATACTGTTACACCTCATGTTTTCGTACGTGAGAGTACATCGTAAGTCAATTGATGTAAGCTCAGAAATAAGATTGTATTTGATGGAATATAAAGTAAGTTAATCATGTTACATTGGAGGTTACAAATATTTAAGATCATGAATAACTAGTACCGAGAGGGTTGGAAAGCTTAGAAGCTAAACCAATTGAAGAAAATAAGTTTCGTCGAAAGTCGACGAGTTTGGAATGTTATAACATGTACTTTAGGGTGAGACTATGGTT
>ML399717.1:0-31100 GCA_005239525.1 Nicotiana knightiana | reverse complement strand
TATGATAGTTGTGTTCTACATTTTGAAGTCAAGCAAGTTGTGGAACAAAAGTCGGCAAAGGTCTTCACAAGTTACACTCATAATGTGCTTAAAATTAGGTCAAATGTAACTGAGATTTTCTCCCAATATACTTAGAATTATTGGATGATCTAGAAACCAATTTTAAGACCTATGAGTCTAGTTTCCAATGCATTAAACCGTTCATCGATACGACGTAGGAGTAGAGAGATATTTGCAGTTTCGCGAGACTGCGCAGACATCATAAGCGACAAGTAGGTGGATCACTAGGGCTTTTTGAGCAATACATTTCATGTGCTATATGAGGTCTTATTGGGACATATGATATACCAAATTGAAGGTCTTGTAATGTAGTTTTCAACGCTCTTAACCGTTAGTTCATACGACATCAGGATAAAAAGATATAAGCATCGGAAGATGGACCAATCCTAGGGTGCCAAGCTAGCACCTCTTTGACTTTTCCAAATTTAATATATATAAACCTTACCTCGGCTTTCTCTTCATTATTCAACATAAAATGACCAGAGAACACCCATAAATATAACCTCAAGCTATCTTCTAGGGTTTCAAAGAAGATTATCATTCCGGGCAAGAAATCGAGAAGCAATAACATCAAAACGATCCCTACGACGTAAGTGTCATTATACCGCCTCTCCTTTTTCTTTGTAGTTAGAGTTTTGGAATGTAATTAATAGTTAAGAAACGTTTAATATCTGTATTTAAGTGTTTAAAAATCAATGAATGTTGATAAATATGTTTCCTAATAGTTAGAACTCACGGGACGGTGATTGGAAGCCGTGAGTTTGAGTTATTTGACTTGTAGCAAACTGTTTTGTGTTGTTGCTGGGATGCATGTTTTACTACTGTTTTGTGGAGTTTTGGAGGAGGAATAGTGTGGATAAACACCATGTATATGTAGGGTTGTGATCTGGTCGTTCGTTGTAACATTTCTGGGTCATTTGACACGACTACGGTGGTCGTCTTATGTGTGAAGTGATTAGGTAGTGTGTGGACTGTTTTGGGAGGCTAAATATGATTATTATTGATGTTGTTTGTGCTTTTTGGTGATTGTTTGACTTGTGTGAATTCATATAAATAGGGGAGGTGTTGTCCGTTTCATCGTAAAATAGGTTGTGGTCGATACATAATAGTTATGACGCTTAAACGATAACGATAGTGTCGTTTCTCTTATTGTAGATTAAGGAGTTGTGACATTTGTGTAGCTTGAGGTTGGGGAAGTATATACAAGGTATGTGAGGCTATCTCTTTCCTTCTTTTGCACGACTCCGATTGTACATAATGCAATGAACGAGCTTCCAAAGATACTCTACTCTTAGAAGCTTGCAGTACTTACATTGTTTCCGTTCTTATAGAACAATTGATGTTGAGGTTGTTTCTTTTATTCTTATGTTATCAATGTTGTTGGTACTTCCTGATTCTTATAAGATTCTTGATGAAGAGATAATCCTAATGATGTGTACGGAGAATATCGACCTTACGTCGCTCCGAAATATTCAGAACATGATTCCAATGAGTCCTGCATGCATTATATATATGTATCTATTTTACTCTACCGAGTTGCGCTATAGTCGATCGGGTATGGAACCTATTGTGCAACCACTGATCAGTTGGGTTTACCGAGTCCTCTTTGAGGCCGGGTATGATATGATGATGATGATGCCCACATAGGCGAATGTTCTATGATGATGATGATGCCCACAGAGGCGGATGTTTAAAAAGATAATGTGTATATATGTATCATGCATTTCATGTTAATGTCTCTTAGAAGCACTTAGATACTACAGGTTGTATCTCCTACATCTCTCTTTACATTACTGTTCTTATTTATGCTTTCCTGCCTTACATACTCAGTACTTTATTCGTACTGACGTCCTTTTATTTGTGGACGCTGCATGTCGTGCTGCAGGTCCTGATAGACAGGTAGACAAAGCTCCCCCACCACAATAGGCTTTCCAGTTCAGCGGTTATAGGCGAGATCCCTTCTCCGGACTTGTCGTGGTCTTGGTATGCATTTTTGTTATAGATATTATGGGTCTGTCGGGGCCCTGTTCCGGCTATGTTGCATTACTTATGCTCCTTTAGAGGCTCATAGACAGGTGTCGACTCATGTATAGTTTGGTATGCCTTGTTGGCTAATTTTTGTTGTATAGTCTTTCATGGTAGCATTGTAGCTCGTACCTTTTATGTAGTTTCTTAGAAATCTTGCCATCCCATGTGATGTATGTTCATGATCCATATCTACCATTTATATTGATCTCGTTATCCCTTAAAGATAATAAGAAGGTTAGATAAAATGTACGTTGGTGCTCAGCAAGTATGGCCCGGGTGTTAGTCATGATCCTCCAGTTTGGGTCATGACAAATACGCCTTTTGGTTGCCTCGTTAAAAACCTCGCAAGGAAAACCCAGCGGAACAAAACCTTGAAAGGAAAAAAGAGTACAACCTGTATTAATTCCCCCTGATGAGAGCATCAATTCACATCCTTGAGCCTTCGCATCCCAATCTGGTGCACTAGCTTCTTGAAGGTTGACGTCGGCAGAGATTTGAATATATCACACATATTAACTCCAATGAATATGTTGCACCTTGAAAATTCTCGCTATCACATTATCATGCTTATAATTATAGCAAGATAGAAATGTGCACAAATTGTACTTAGGATGTAGTACTTCATGACCAAGAATTTTATATGCTTTAAACAATTTAAATTCTTCATAGATTTTCATATAAGTCAAATCATATAAGACATATGAATAGACTTTAGATGCATATCAAGTTTTTATGTCATGCTAGACATATAAGATAGATAAAGACAATTGCACATACCATTGACTTTATACTTTCAAGTGTTTGAACTACATGTCTTTCATATGAAACCAATTCTATTTGAATTGTGTCTCTTGTATTTGGCCATTATTTTTGTGTTTGTATTTGACAAGTTTGAGGTCCTCATCTATACTTAGCGCTATGATAAATGTCGTCGATGAAAATTTTTATCGATTCCAATATCTTTTTTTCATAAAGACATAACATAGATATCTCTTCATTCATATTTTCAGGTACCTGAACCTAACCTAAGGTTTTATGAAGTGTTATGTCATATGATCTTCTAGATTACTTGCCTCCTTATTATGATCATTTGCTCATCTTCTTTATCACGAATTTTATTTGAAACCGATTTGTCTATATGCTTTAAGCGTACCATAGACTTTGTCCTTCTAGGACTTATTCTAATAAGAGCATTTGCAGTGAGAATACAGTTACTTTCTTTGGATCAACAAATGCGCCTGGCATGCTTTGCATTATAGATGAATTATACTTTTATGAACTTCAAGTTCATATTATCTTCAAGGATCTAGAGGTACAAATGATAATTCATTACATGTAACTTTTTGTCAATTGTTAATTTTATCTCCCTCTCATGTTAAAAAAACTTTCTTCCTCAACTTTGGGAACTCATCTTTGTGCATTATGGTGTTAATCAAAATATACACCGCACATCAATAATAATAAGATGGAATTATATGGTTCCTGACCCTGAACCACTTGTGATGGGAGAATGTAATATACTTTCGTATATAATGTATATCAAACTGATATAAATAACTTTGTTCTCATAAGTAATAGTTTAGCTATTAAGTGGAGGCACTTACTAAATCATTTTGCTAAATCAATTGTGATGTAAACCAACTTATCAAGAGGAATTGTCTTGAATAGAAAATCTGGAAATTATGCTTGAAATTAAATTATTGAGTAGTTACCTCGCAAACACAAGGTTGCAGGTTAATAATAATCGCACATGTAACTATCTCATAGATGCATCTTATGTGGTATACATGGCAGGTGAATGAGCACATATTCACCTTTTATATTTCCAGCATTCATGTGATTCAATCCCAATTTTTAGTTGGTTTATTAATTAATGAGAACAAGCAACATAAGAGAATTCGTATAGAACTTTCTATTTCTTTAATACTTACCCATGTGAATTCTCTTTTATTATTGCACATCATACTTAAATTAACATGGCTAAACCAATTATGCCAACTGAATAAATTATCAATATTGATAAACTTCATGTTTACACCATGACGTGTGCAATTATTAATAAACTCCAAGTTTATTGTGGCATTCTTTTATTATGTAGTACAAACTAGAGAATAAAGCGGATAACTTTTCACATACATATTACCCCGCTACAAGTTGTAGTAATAGAAGATATTAAATATTTCCTTTATTTATTGTCTCGATATAACCAACCGTTTTCGCGAATACTTTAGAAACTCAATAAGTTTCTTTGAGACTTACTACATCACCATACCTTTATTAATAATCAATTTTATTTTTCCAAAGTAGTATAATTGGCTTTCCTAGAGCTTTCAATTAATTTTGTACTACCACATATTCATCAATATCTATATGGTGAATATCACTTTTAAGGAGAAAGTTATACCATTATGGTCATGGTCAAAATCATTATAGGCAAGATATGGTTCTTATATTACTTTTACCCTGTAATAATCACATTGTCATAATATTTTGGCATAATCACAATAGGTATGTGTACAATGACTGTTCATGCCATAATATTATTTTCATTATCACAATGATGACGATTATAATTTTGTCTATTGCCACTTCTACATCCATTGATACCTTCACGATAATATTTTGTCTTCTTTCAGACTTATACATATTGCTATCACATTCTCTTAAGGGGAATGAGAATGAAGCAAATTCAATGGGACGAGTTTCCACTTCTTTGCCCACAATCATACATGAATTTGATCATGGCAAGGCATAAAAATTTTACCACTTCGGATGGTTATAATTTCTTGCAAACTCTATAAGAGTTATAGTCAAAATTTATTGTCTTTGCTTGCATTTGAAATCAAATTATAGAATTTCAAGAATTTGAAACAGAAAAATAAAGTAAAATACTTACCTTAAATCCAGAATTTAATCATGAAGGAAGTTTATGGAACAATTGACAATCATTATGGTCAATCTCAAAGCTTCTACTCAATTGGTTAGAGTCTCCTGCTGATAACGTGAAATGAAACAATAAAAGAAGAAGAATAATGTTGCAGAGAAAGGGAATTATTATTAAATTTTGGGATGAATTACAATGAAATAGAAAAAGTGACTTAGCCATCAAGTATCAAACCCTAAGATCTTTCTAAATATAGACAAAACAGGTCTCTATACCTCTTTTTACATAAGTACTGATTGTTTTTTTTTTCTTAATACTTCTTATTAATTTTTAATATAAGCATCGAATAGCCTAGGGCATAGCTTTTTTTCCTTTTAGAAAAGTGGAATTATATCATACAGAACAAGTCAAACTACAAGTGGACCAAAAACGTAGGAAAGGCAGCTGAGTAGCTTCCATTTTATTAACCCAATGGAGTTCGATCAGATGTAGAAATAAATAGAAAGGCAGCTGAGTTTTAACTATCGTTTGGACATCATCATCAGTTTGCTATAATACTGGAATTTTTTATTAGAACACCACTCGTTTATCTGACGATGTTCAAAAGTTTCTGGAAAAATATTTTTGACGTTGCAAACAAAATTCAGAGATATTTTTCAGCAAACAAACAAAATATGTGTTAAATAAATAAATAAATCTTTTTGAGAAATATTATCAATTCTCAAACAAATTTTAGAAAGGATAGGCATTTGAGTCTGATCAATAAAGCCAAAGTTCGAACACTTGGTCGGCTATAGATTAATGATAATGTGTTGAATTGCAATCATCAATTACTAAAATAAAAGTAAATACGTGTATGGCCAAAATATTTTCTCTCATTATTTAACTAGTGACTTTCCGAGGAAAAAGGTCAATGGGACAGCTTCAAACTCCAAATCATTCTTCTGCTACGAAAAATGATTGTGATAAGAAACGTTCAATTTTTCGCGCTCTTGCTACGAGTAAACGATCCTCTTCGGATAATCTCCGAGAAATGCATTGTTGGAATTGGGTTGGAACGACAAGCAGCTCTAGATTCGGGGGCTCTTGCTATAACCGAGCGCGAGGGAAGGGTCAGGAATCCGAATCATTTTAATTAATATTAATAGTAATATCATATCTTTATACCTTTTTCATTACACCAAAAAATGATATTTCATTATTTATGAACACTGAGTTGCCTATTAGTAGTCCCTTTGGGGATATCCGATAAAATTGAAATGATACAGAAAAGGTTAGCATGACCCTACGCAAGAATGACACACACAACATCAAAAAATGGTCCAATATTTTTTTCCCAGTCAGTATTTTTCATATTGAACTTCATTATTAAAGTAATAAATATGAACTAATTCTTGGATAAGTGTTAGACTAAAATGGTGAGATTAACTATTCCATACTAAAAGTGGGATAGCTAATGCTGTGGAATATCTCACTCTATAGGATATCCTGATTTAAACCATAATTATATCGAACGACCCCTCAGTCTCTTAATCACAAACTAGGGCTGGGCATATATCTGGTAAAATTGATAGCCCGGACCAAAAAACTTTATTGGATTATCGGAATCGGGTTATTGTATTAACGGGTTCGGTAACGATTTTGTAGTTTTTACCATTGTGTTATCGGTTCGGGCCTCGGTTTGCCCAATTTTATTAATGGGTTAACCGATAACCCAATAAAAATTAATAAAATTATGACTTTATCCTTAAGTATAAATACATCTAGGGTTTTAGACCTTCAGTTCATTCTCATTTTCTCTGAGCTTTTCTCAGCCGCAGTCCGCACTTTTCATTCTTCAAGTCTTCACAGTTCACTCTTCAATTCATTCCATCAATGGTAAAAGTTGCATTCCATTAATGTATATACATATATATATATATATATATATGGCTATGCTTGGAATCTGCTTTGCAAACTTCAGTGATTGAAATTCAGTCCATGTGTGCTTTTTATCGTAGATTGAATTATCTTATAGGTAAACCGATAATGTTTGATAACTGATATTTATCTGTCAACCTATCAGTTTAGCATATTTATAATAAAATCGAATCGACCAAGCTCACCCCTATCACAAATCATTTTCTTAATCCCGTGCCTTTCTCCCCCTCGTAAATATTCAGTAGACGAGAATTTAGACCTTGAAATTATTGAAATTATCAATTAGAATGTGACATATTATGTGAGAAGTCAGCTCCAACCACTCTCGTACATTAGCATTTATTAATATCCATAGTCTTGCAGGACACATCCAAGTAAATAATCATGCAAATTCGAATTATCAATGAAAATTAGGTGTGGATATAGTTTGGGCAAACTCGAAATCTAAACTAAAATTTGAATTTTTTGGATTTTTAATGTGGATTTTCGGATTACGAATTTGATTTCGGATTTAATTTTTAAATTTTTGGATTTCAGATTGGATGTTGGATTTCGTACTTTGGATTTTTGGATATTCGAAAATCCGAAAATTTTATACTTTATATTTAATGTCACCTATTAAATATTAGTCCATTATCCATATGTCAATAGTAATAAGTCGAGTATCCTACCTATTAGATATTAAATCATATATTTAATGCTAATTACTAAGTCACTATCTAAATACTTTTTATTTGGACACGATTTTACTATTGCTAATTTTTACTAGGCTTATTAATGTCTTTGTTGCACTTATTGATAATGATTTCATTACGTGAATACTTTATTTGGATGATTGTGGTGAAAATGAGAAATTTTTAGGTATTTTGACATGAATACTTCATTTGCATGTTAATTTTTGTAAGAAGAAGAATCAACTCATGGGCTCAAAATCGAAATATCAAAACCAATTAATCCGAAATCGAACTTAAAAAATTCGATCAAATCGAAAATCAAAATCTAAATTGAGACTTTTATATCTAATTCAAATTGTCCCGAACGCTCACCCTAATAATAATGGCTTTTGAAAACTTGATATAACTTAAATGTCCTTATAACAAAGTTAGATAATGCCAAATATCTCAAGATATTAAATATCATACGATAAAAGAGGGCTAAAATAAATGGTGATAGAAGAAGAAGTATTTGGACTAGGATTTTGATTGAATTAGAAGAGAAAAATGATTTTCTTGGTGGTTGAAAAATTCGTACGCACAATGAAATAGTGTAGTAAACAATAAAGTGCTGAAGTAAACAATAAGCGCCCATGGCCTAATGGATAAGGCGCTTGACTTCTAATCAAGCGATTGTGGGTTCGAGTCCCACTGGGCGTGTCTCTCCTTTTTTTTAAAAACCAAAAAGTTTAGAAAAAGGTCGTTACACTATTCACATAAATCGTAATTATTCAATATTCTACTTTTCTAATTAATTCCCTACTTCTTTCGTTTAAAAAGGGACAGTATGCACCCGTACCCACTTTTTGTGCCACGTTTTAACTTATATCCGCTTTATAAAAAAAATTACATCCGTACATGCTTTTGCGCATAACTTCAGCATACACTATTCACATAAGTCGTAATTATTCAATGTTCTACTTTTCTAATTAATTCCCTACTTCTTTCGTTTAAAAAGGGGCGGTATGCATCCGTACCCACTTTTTGTGTCACGTTTTAACTTATAGCCGCTTTATAAAAAAAATTACATATGTACCTGCTTTTGCGCATAACTTCAGCATACGGGGCTGAAGTAGCAAAGGCAATCACTCAAAACTTCAGCATTCTAGTAGACGGACCTGAAGTAGCAGTTTTTGTCTTTGTAAATACGGAACTTCAGCATACGGGGCTGAAGTTCCCCAGTTATAAAGACAAAAACTTCAGCATACATGACTGAAGTTCCCCAGTGTAGAGCTGAAGTTTTTGTCTTTGTAAATGGGGAACTTCAGCTCAGCGAGATATAAGTTAAATGGGGGCGACCAAATAGAGTGTCCGCGCAATTTTTACTTTAAAAAGAGCAAGAATTGGGACTTGAGAATATGAAGATCAAACCTACTTTTTTTTTGTCTCAATTTGAACATTAGTTTTTCTCATGGAGTCAAATAATCAGAAACTACATACACAATCTATAACTCTTGTACAATAACTTTTAATACTTGAAAATATTAAAAGAATTATAGAAAACAATTGTAATTAAAGAATGTGTTATGTGACTCATCAAATAAATAATAAAACGGACGGAATGAGTAGTATTTATGAATTCAATCCATCATGTGATCCAACCTCATAATAATTGAAACCATTTATGATCATTTCATGAAAATGAAACTCCTGACTGCCAACAACTTTGTCCTTTTACTTGTGTTGTACTAATATTCTTTCGAATAATGTGCAGTAATGAGTGATTTTTATTAATTTTTGAAAGCTGGTAACTGAATTCTACTTTAAAAAGAAACATTTCTATTTCAGTAGATAGAATCCAAACTCAAGGCCGCGTGGATCCCACAACATCAACAGATCCGTTAAGCAATCTGATTCATCAGATATATGAAACCGTAATATAGGCATGATTAATTAATAGTACCACTGTTCAAAGCGTAACTGCACCAGCATTTACATGGTTTTGCTCAATATTTTTTTTTTTTTTTGCATAAAAATTGTGGAAGAACAAATAGAATTCTCAACTAAGAATATCTCAAGTTAGAGCCTTAGTATGCGTTTGGACATAAGAATTGTAAAATTTGATAAAATGGTGAAAAAAATTTCAATTAGAGTTGTGTTTGGACATAAATATCAGTTTGGGTTGTTTTTGAAGTTTTGTGAGTGATTTGAGTTAAAATTCTAAAAAACAGCTTTTTACAGTTTTTCAAATTTTTAAAAATTTCCAAAATACATCTTTAAGTGAAAATTAGAAATTTTATGAACAAACGCTGATTTCCAAAAAAAGGGTATTTTTCTTTTTTTAGAAAAATCTTCCATAAAAATTTATCTCCAAACGACACTTAAAAATGAAAAAATAAATAAAATTAAGATAGAAAATTCTTTAATTGGATAATATATATATACAAGAAAAAAGAATCCTGGCCACGTCGTCAGCTTCCTTCATCCTTCAGTCTCTTTCGTCACAACCATGATACAATTATCTTTCTCTCTCTCTTGAGATCTTTTTAAAGGGCCGACCTAACTTCTACACTTTTTATTTATTTCAAATTCTGATCAATCCAACTGTAACTAGTTCATATATTTGCTGTATCAAATGTGTGTATAAAGTGTGCGAATTCAAGAGACTTAGATTAGAAATAGAAAAAGTAAAATAGAAGTAAAAAAAAAAAAAAAGGAAATGGAGAACGGAGAAGTAGAGAACAGAGGAGTTTCCTCGTCGGAAACCGTCAACGGTGGCGAAGATGTATTTAGTTCTAAAGAATCCGATGCTTCCACCGCCGATCATCTGGTTATGATGGTCCACGGTATTCTCGGAAGGTAATTAGCACAACCATGATTATATATATAGTGCGTTAGTATCATCTTTTTTTTTTCGCTTTTGATTCTCGAATTATAGTGAAATTAGAAGAAAATTGGAGAATTTTAATTCAGCTTTTTGAGAAATTATCCTTAGGCCTTAGCTCCTATTCGATGATGATTTCATGATTTTTTAACATTTGTTGTCTTAGAGGTTACTGCTTGTTTAATTTGCAGTATTCATGTAATTTTTTCTTTATGACATCGCGTAAAGCTACAATTTTTCTTCTTCTTTTTAATCTAGTGTACTAGCATTTTAAGCTCCTGAATTTGGAGCTATTTCAGTCACTTCATTCTTTGGGGGAATTTTGGACCTATTTTGTACTCATATTATGGATATAGTCTCCTTCATATATAATGTTGCGCTTTAGCCTGATCACAAGAATTTCCTTTGCTATGAGATGAGAAAATGTGAATTATATATCTGATGTTACTAACACATAGAGAAAGCTGCTTCTGATCTACTCTCATTTGATTCTTCCGTCCGTAATTCAATTAAGATCTTTGGTTTGAAGGAAAATGTTATTGCCAGGAATATTTTCTTGGAAAATGTTTTCCGGTGTTTGATTGGTTAGTGAAAATTAATTCTTAAAGATTAATCATATTGTCAACAACTTGGACAGTGTTCTGCATTGAAATTATTGAGTGTTAAAGATTGAAGATATTTACCCCTTTTGATGGAAAACACCACAAAATCACTTCGTATATTTCCCGCCATACCAAACACACTCTGAATTGCTTACGGGGTTATCAATTCAGTTTGACGTCAAATTTCCATCATGGGACAATTTTTTGTGGAGTAGTGATAAATTCTTGTCAAATAAGTTAGTGCTTTTATGGTATTGGTTATAAAAAAAAAATCTAATTATTCTTGTCAAATAATGTTTCTTGTATATTGCTTATAAAATTATTATTTTTGTATTACGACAGTGCCTCGGACTGGAAGTTTGGTGCTGAGCAGTTTGTTCGGAATCTTCCTGACAAAGTTTTTGTTCATTGTAAGTACATACATTGAGTGGCATTTCTAACTGATACTTGTTTGTGTTTCAGCAGTTACTTCTGCATGTTGCATTTTTTCCTCCCTTAATCTTCCTCTCTTAGGATTAGGTTGCTATTGCTGTAAATAAAATTTATACTTCTATTCTTGCTTGCTATGTTGATAGACAAGGTAAGTAGGTTTCACTTACTTTATCTTCATTTTCTCTAGAGAGGCGCTTCATCTGTTTTTTCCCTTCCACACTCCGCCTCTTATGCTATGTAATTTCCCGTTCCACAGCATTGTTTATGAATGACATAACAAGGATTAGGCTAAAGGACTATATTTCTTATTTATTCCAATATGTTCTGTTCCAGCAATTTTCGACCATGAGATTGTTGTTTTAGGAGACCAAGTGAATTTAGTTGGCTGTTGCTTGAGCTCTTATCTAATAACATTCACTTCTCTTTGTTATTTGCCACAATTAAAGATGTATATTGGTCTGCTTGGTGTCACTTTTTGGTAATCATTTGTCTGTCTACATTAGTGGAGTATAGTTACTCAATTTACTATTAGTTATGATCTGAATCTCCGAAAAAAGAAAAAAAAGAAAAGCAAAAGAGAACCTATGAGTTATGATCTGAAGTTGCCAATGGCTACATGTCTTATTCAAGTCTGATTTTTACATCTTGTTTCTTGTAAGAATTGTTTGTTCATATATGTTTCTCATCTAGAAGCTCTCATTCGAGTTGAAGTAAAGATAGTATACCAATGAGTCTTGCATATTAATATTATACTTGCATATTCATATTATGTATCAAGAGACCTTAATATGTAGTAGCTGGTGAAGGAAAACTTGGGTTCCGTTACTCTAGGGAAAAGCCCTTTTACTTCTTATATAGAAAAGAAATACAGTTTCATAAGGTGGTGAAACTTATTTCTTATGTGAATGTTGAACTTTAAACTTCTTTTAGTTTACAACTCCCTCATCTCATCCTTTCTTCCATTGGGACTGTGAACTTTGAATTTTTCTAGCAAAAATTCAAGCTTTTTCTCATTTATAAACTGCCAACTAAAGGTGCAAGTCAGCTCTGATTGTGGTTCCCAACTTCATTTGTCCCTTTGTAATTTGAGCATACTTGTGTTAAATAGATAGTAATATTATTCCGTAACAAGAGATTTCCTTTTCGTGGCTCATTTGGAACTTGTTATATCTATGTCTCTGTTTTACCTTCTTCATAATGGCTGAGCACTTGGAAGTCTTGCACATTCTTAATCAACTTTATTTTGCTTTTGATGAATGATAAAAATGATTTTCTTGGCAGGCAGTGAACGTAATATGGCTAAACTAACATTGGATGGTGTGGATGTAATGGGCGAGCGGTTGGCTGAGGAGGTTGTGTTTTATAACAATGTGATTTGATTTTCTTTTGTTCCGCCCCGTTCCTTTTTCTAATATTTTCTTTAAAGCATGCTGTATGTACCCCATCTGATGGTAATGATATGGAAATGGATGTCAGGTTCTTGAAGTGATCAAAAGAAAGCCAGGTTTGAAGAAAATTTCTTTTGTTGCACATTCTGTTGGAGGAGTAGTGGCAAGATATGCAATTGGGAAGTTATATAGACCTCCAAGAATGGAGAATGTGGAGAAGTTCTCAGCCGATGCCAGTGAAGAAGGGTCAAAGGGCACAATAGCTGGCCTGGAACCAATAAATTTTATCACTGTTGCATCACCTCATTTGGGTTCAAGGGGTAACAAGCAGGTATCAATTTATTTTTTTAATAATCTTACGAATAATTTAGGGTTTGATAAAAAGTGGCTTCATCATGTGTCACTGATGAACAAAGATCAATCATTGCATCTATGATGCCTTATGTCTCTTTAAGCTGATGAAGCTTACTCTTGGATGAAAGGGGTTCCATTTCTTGGTGTTTTGAGACTGTTGGCTGTGAAGTTTAGTTAGTGCTTATGGTGTCACTTAGCGCACCACTCTCATGGATTTAAAATCACTTTGTGATGGATTTTAACTTGGGGATTATGGGTGGTGCTGTCCATGATTTCACGCTTAATGTATTTGATTACCTGTGGTCTAGTGCTGGTGTAAACATATAGTAATAGTTTAATCATAAAGCACCCATTATACAAGTTTAAGTTTATGTAATAATATCAGGAATATCAGGGGAAAAAAACCAGCACAAACTCCTTAAATGGCAGATTCCTCATCGAAGAGTATCATCTCCATCCTTTATTGATGTAGTAGCTAGTGCTGAGACAAATATCAGCAAAAAACCTGAAAATATATTTAATAAATTCACATGTTTGACAAACAAAAAAACAGCACTAGTACTATTAACATAATATGGTAAAGTAAGATGGAGAAGCAAGGAATGCACTCCGCCAAGGGACAAAAAGAAGAAGGAAAGATACATCTAACTTGTCAGAAAAAATAATCCACATTAGGAAGGACCTGGAAAGACTTACTTCAAGATGCGAAGTGCTACAGCTGCATGAACCGAAAAAATTACAGTAAGTATTCCTCCTTTCCAGACAGTGTTGTCTCCCACCAACTTGATAAGTTGTCCAAGGAATGCAACCACCGCAGGTGATTTTTAACTTATCTTAACAAGCCTTATCTTTATTAGCCTCGTAATTGCATCAGGGTCTTCCTGTGTTTGACTGTGATTCCTTCTTTTGATATGAGAACCTCAAAGTTCCTGAAATGTAAAGGAAAGCAAACTTGCTGATTATCGTAGAAACTACTTGTAAACTACATTCTTCTGCATGGCACAAAGGCTTTTAGAATGAAGTAGTCAGTTACGGTTTTTGATCATATTATCTACTGGTGTAAGCTTATAATCAGTATTCTGGAGATATCCTCTTTAGTAGAGGGTGATAGATATTGATCCCTGCTTAATCTTGTGGCCTGTGAAAAGTAAAATGTTCTGTTATCTGACAGAAGGATCAAGAGGCAATTTTTTTTCCTTGTTTCTTCTGTCATCTAGATCTTTAGGTATGAGCAAGTATTCCTCTTTTCCTCAAGTCTGTTTTTGCATTATTAAGATTGTGAGTTTGCTCCCTACCTTACAAGATCTACTATATCACTATTGGATTTCTTGCAATTTTTATTTTATTTGCTAATTGTCAGGTGCCATTTCTTTTTGGTGTAACTGCCTTTGAGAAAGCTGCCTGTCTTGTTGTTCATTGGATATTCAAGAGAACTGGTCGACACCTTTTTCTTAATGAAGATGAAGGAAGGACTCCATTACTGAGACGGATGGTGGAAGATGATGGTGAATTACACTTTATGTAAGTTCTAAGATTTATTTACTACGTTCATTAGACAGTTTAGTCCTATCATTTATGAGGGTCTGTGGTAAAAAATAAGTTTTGATGCTAATTTTTGCAAAACTCTTACATGCAGGTCTGCGTTGGGTTCATTCAAGCGAAGGGTCGCATATTCAAATGTTGGTTATGATCGTATCCTGTTTGTACTGTTGAACTTGAATCAGGCAACCGGCCTCTGATATCCAAACATTTAAAGATTAAAGACTATTTTTCCTTAACAAACTTTATTATAGATATTGTAGGTTGGAGAACATCATCAATTAGACGTAATACTGAACTGCCCAAGGTACAATAGCTAATATCTGATAGTAGTGACCTATTAAACCTCATGTGCTGTCATAACAATTTGTGCTTACAGTGGGAGGACTCCTTAAATGAAAAGTATCCTCACATTGTGTATGAAGAACATTGCAAGGCATGCGATAGTGAGCAGAGTGAATCTGTTGTAAAGGAAGATGATTGTTTTGACAAGCTAGAAGGTTAGTAACTCTCCGCTTATGGCAAGAAGTTGACTTTAGGTAAATTGTCCCCTGTTAGGTTCTTTCCTCTGATCCTTGCTTCCCCCTAGCTTATGGCAAGAAGTTGACTTTAGGTAAATTATCTCCTGTTAATGCTTCTTCGCTGAGCTTTTGGTGATGCTATATGTTCGAAAATGTATGCATGATTAATTTTCACTCTTTCTGATATCTGGTGCTTAGCACCAATACAAAAAATGACTGTTGATCCTAAAGTACTATGCAAATCTTGTTTGTAAATCAGTGTGGTCTTTGGCCATCCTATCTTTTTCAGATAACAAGTCTTTAGTTGAAGTGTTTGTTCTTTTCCAATTGTAATTGTTTTAAATGCAACTGAATTTTAGAGTTTCTGATTTGAGTTAAACCCCTTTTGAATTATATGTTGATAATACCATCTTGAAGAAGGAAAAGGAAATGAAAAGGATGTTTTATATCTTGGATTCTTAATATTATATTTCTAATTCTTGTTTAGTAACTTATCAAGAAAATATTATAGTGATAATGCTTTGACCAATTATCCAGAGGAATTGGTGACTGGTTTGTCTCGGGTGTCTTGGGAGAAAGTAGATGTCAGCTTTCACAGCAGCAGGCTCAGATTTGCTGCACACAGTGTTATTCAGGTCTCACTCTTTCTGTACTCTCCATAGTCTATCTCTCTATCTCTAAACTCTACATATATATAGATCACAAATATATAACATAGATGATAGCGTTAATGCACAAATACTCCCTCCATCCCAATTTATGTGACACCGTTCAGAATTCGAGAGTCAAATGAGTTCTTCTTTGACTGCCGATTTTTTCATAAACTTTTTAAATATTTGGAAATGTTAATTATTGTGACTTATAGTACTTATTACGTAGTATCCAAATATGTAAATTTTATTTCAAAAAGCTTAAAGATTCCATGTCCAAGCTCAGAGTTAAAATTAAAAGGTTGGACTCTCGAAATCCGGGTGGTGCCACATAAATTGAGACGAGGAGTATTTTTTTGGTTCTCCAAGAACCACAGTCAGTTACACTTTATTTATACTGATGAATCAGAATTGTGTGTTTATTTTACCACTTACTATCACTTACACCTTTAAGATTAAAAGCTGTCAATAACTCCTGTATTTTTCCTGGATGTCGTGTTGCCTTACTTGTTACCTTGAGTATTACTCCCTCCGTCCCACTTTATGTGATGCTGTTTGACTAGGCATGGAGTTTAAGAAAGAAAAAAAGATTTTTGAAACTTGTGGCTAAAACAAGCCCTAATATTTGTGTGGCTATTAATCATCTCTGTAAGGGTAAAGTGGAAAGTCTAAAATTTTGTCGTTACCAAATATATAAAGGTATCATTCTATTTGGGAAAGACTAAAAAAGGAAAGTGTATCACATAAATTGGGACGAAGGGAGTAATTAGCAAAGGCATTTACTAGTTATCTTACTTAAAAGAGGCATATTCTTTAGGTTTATTTTATGAGAAACTCCATGTTTACCCACAAATTACACTTGGAACAGGCATTATTCCTCCTGTTTCTTTTCCATCTTTTATTCTTTGGGATGCATTTAAAAAAAAGTAAAAGAAAGAAAGAAAAAGAATATAGGTTTGAGAAGAGGGCTGTCTATGGTGTTCAAAAATGAAAAGTACTTGGACTAGATTGTCTATCGTGTGCTTGACTAAAGCCTTTTTGTGCACTATATTTGACATGGATACTGTGCCGTTTTACTTTCTCCCTATATGTGAAAATACAAATCAGGTGGATCCTTACCGTGGTCACATATACAAAACCAAACACACAAGGTGTCCTGCAATATAATGCCTAATTTGTTTAAATGGATTGAAAGTTTTGCCAAAATGTTGCCACGTTTTTTCACCCCATTTAGTAAAATTTTAATTGTTCTTATCTTGGTAGGAAACACTTTTTGTCCACCATATAATGTCGATGAGAGCTGAGCTTTTGTAAAGGTGTTATTTGTCTTGTTGTTTATCATGTAACGTTGATCAGAGTTGAGTTGTAGAACCTGTAAAGGTGTACATCTTCAGAATTTGGCTACTTTTATGTTTAGTTGTGACTACATAGCTTCAAGAGCATTTGTGCACTAATTTCTGAGTAACTATGTTCGTACTAGGGTATATTTTAGGCTTGGAGACTGATGGTGATAGGAACAACTTAGTAATGAATTTTCATGCCCTTTTAAATCTTCAAAGTTGGCTACTTTTATGCCCAGTAGGCTATACAGCGTCAAGGCATTTGTGCACAGATTGCTGAGTTATTAGGTTTTATGGGTAATTTATTGACGAAGAGTGGTCGTGGTGGGAAAATCTTCTGTAAAATTTTGACATCCTTGGAGGAGCATTTCTTCTGCAAGTTACAAGTGGTCCATGTCTGCAGAAGTTTAAACCAGCTATGCTACTTATATATTTTCGGCGTCTGATGCAGTTTGGTACAAAGAGGTGTTTGATTGGTGACTGAATCTGGTGTTCGTAAGTAAGGCTGATATTAGGTCATCGATGTTGCATATCATGGGGTTGAATGTGTCATTCACTTCATAAATCCTGTAACTAAATGACAATAAAGGTTAAAAAAGGCATTTGGAGCATGAGTATAGGTGTTAGTGAACAACGATCTTCGGATCAGTTGTATTGCTCAACATTTTAAATTTCCTAATACATTTTGGGAGCTTATATTCCATGCTTCTAGTGTTCCAGATAGAGCTTCAGACTTAAAAACGTTTTTATGTCCCTCTGATTTTACGTGCTGTCTCAAAATTAGGTCCTATTGTTTTGCCATTGAAATCACACACTAAAAGAGTATATTGTACAGTAATTAAGGCTTTTCAGATCTTCATGCTTATGAAGTTAATATAATGCTCGCTGTTTTGCGTAAAGGCGAAAGATCAATATTGTGTAATGCTCGCCGTATTGCTTATAGGTGAAAGATCAATACATGCATGCAGAAGGTGCTGATGTTATACAACATATGATAGATAATTTTCTTCTATAGAAGTCAATTGAATCTGAAGCACATTGGATTGCAGTGGAAAATGATGAATTTACAAGGTATTTTAGCTGCTTCTACACAGTCTTGTTTCCTTTTCTTTTGCTTTCAGAAGTATTAGATGTTTTTCAAGGGGCCCTGGCATAGTTTGTGTTATTTGTTTTGGTTTTACTTAGTTGCAGGTCGAAATTGTAGTAGTGTCTCGCTGTTGCAGCATTCAGGAACTTTAACCGCGCGAGAAGCATAGTCAGAAGTTTTGTTAACTCAAGTGTGTCCCAGCGTACCTTAAACCTGTTTCATTCTCAATGAAAAAGCATTAATTTTTCATGTTAAAAGACTTTCTTACTTTTTCGCACCGGAGGTTGCAGGATATCAACCTCCAAACCATTTTTCCTCTCTCCCGCTACTTCATTACAGTAGGCAATTGGGAATACAAAGTTGCATTAGGATACAACTTTAGTTTTCTTTTGGATAACGAAGGAAAGCTGGGGAATTTATGCATTCTTATCTGCATTTTGACCTTCATGCTACTGCTCGTTAACTGATCCTTGTCCTTCAACTATGAGGTCAGAGGCCTGGTTGACGTTGCTATGGGAAGAGTAGGAGAATTTTTGTCATATTAAAAGAAAGGTGTAATCACGAGAACACCACAACTATGCTTCAGTCGCAAACATGTGGGGGCCTATTGCATGAATCTTCACTAACCATGTTCCTAGTAAAATTCATCGTGAATTGGCTAGTTTTATGCTGGTTGCAAGTGTACTGTAACTCTATAACTCTTTTCCCTTTTACTGGCAATTTGAGCAAACGCACACTGGCAGGTGATCACATGAATGAATTAAATAAAAATGTGTTTGATTTTGCAAAATAGGTACCCTATCCTTCATTTGTTAGTAGGCAATGCGAGTTTTTCTCCTCATTCCCCCCCCACACACACAAAGAAAGAAAGAAAGAAAGAAAGAAAGAAACCCCTCCAAGAGGAATACTGCAATAAACTTGAAAATTACGTCTCTTATGTTGCTTGAGAAATAATTAAAGTAACAACAATAATAGGATGCAAGGACTAAGAAGTAAACTTTTGTGGTTTTTTGAAATATGTTAATTAAAAGGTAAAAAGAACTGTTAGTATATATATAATTTTTTTTAAAGAACTGTTATTACTTATTCACTTGTATATCAATGTAAGTGTAATGTCATCGCATACCATTTTTACAAGTAGGGGTGTACAAACCGAATCGAAAAATCGCACCAAACCGAAAAGTTAAACCAAACCGATTAAAAAATCCGACGTGGTTTGGTATTGAGTAAAAAAATTCGAACCAATCCGACATATAAATATATAATTTTTATATATACTTTTAAGATTTTATATAAAATTTTCTTTAAAAAAATATCTAGAAATATTTGGGGTTCTCTTGCGGGATATANATTTGGTTTGATTTGGTTTGGTATTGAGTAAAAAAAATCCGAACCAATCCGACATATAAATATATAATTTTTATATATACTTTTAAGATTTTATATAAAATTTTCTTTAAAAAAATATCTAGAAATATTTGGGGTTCTCTTGCGGGATATAAATTTTAATAGAATGTTAAGTGCTCTATATTTATTGACCTTAAATAATGAATTGTATGATCACTTTCTTATCAAGTGTTACTGAAATGCGTCTATTTCTTTATTCTTTCATATTCATATCATATGTTAAGATCTATTAAATTCTTATATCTTTTTCGAATGTGAAGTGGTTATTAATATTTAGGTATCCTATTGATTTTTATGTTTAATTACTAAATTCGGTTAACTTGAATGTGTATATCAACGAAAAATTTTGGCGGACGACTAAAAAATAACAATTATGTGTTACTAATAGAATTATTTCATAAGAATATTTTAATTGATAATATGTTTGTCAATTTTTTATATTTTTAGTAAATATATATTTAATTATCAAATATTTAACAAAGTAAGATTGAAATAATATGTAAGTAACAAAAAATCCGAAACCCGAAAAAATCCAACAAAATCGAACCAATCCAAACCGATATAATTGGTTTGGTTTGATTTTGATAAAACCCGAACCAACCCAGTCCATGTACACCTCCATTTACAAGTATGAAAAATAATAAAATTTAATGGTAGAAAAAGAAACAAAGAGTATTCTCCTCAATTTGTGAGTATGGCTTTTTTTTAGAGGAGAGAAATCTTCTTATAAGAAAATATATGGCTTTCCACGCGCCTAAAATAGGTGTAGTATACTATGTGCCATATTAGTAATATATGCCTACATAGTTTGACTCGAGTTCAAGAATTTAATAGGTACAAGTTGGAGTGTCTAAATAAAGTTTTTACAAGTTTAAGGGGTCACATATGTATTTAATTAAATATAATATATGACTAGTATTTTTTCTCTAAATTGAGGTAACATGTTACCTTTTCTTTTTTAACATGTTACTAGTGAGGTTAAACAAAAGGGAATACCATATCGTAAATAAAGTTGGGATGCATTCTTTTGCGTAACTTATTCTCGAACCAACTGCCTCTGAGAAAAATCATGATTTGTACAAAAACAAAAGAGAGGATAAATTTAAAGTCTGTTGGTTTGTCACTACAAGTTGAGCAGCAGAGCGTTTGTCGCGGATAGTGCATTCACATTTCACTCGATACCAATTGATAAACAAGAGAGTAAATGACTGAATTAAATCAAATCAGTATGTAAGTTGAGCCTCGATATCGAAATGAGTATTTTCGAGGTGATACTAGTACAAAAATGATTAAAATAGAATAGTTCTGATGAATAGTAAGCAGAGCAATAAGCAAGAAAGAAATAATTATATAGCCTTTTCTCAGTGAACAATGATGATTACAAATGACTGGATTCCCCTTTATATAGTAGAGGAATCCTTATTATGGTATACTTCTAATTACAGAAGGGAATCGTATAAACAGCTGATTAACCGCTATGGGTTTGGTCAGTTCCGAAATACACGCCACGATCCTCAACCAATCACGGATATCTCGCTCTTTCCGTTACTAAGCTATCCCGATATTACTCGAAGTCTATCTCTTTTGTCTTCGATTGATACCGACATCTATCTAGAAAGAGACTTCGATTTCGGACTCAATGTCTCAGCTCTTTGATCCAATGTCCCAGTCTCGATCAAATAGTGAAATCGGGTAGCCCCAATTTCTACCGTAGTATACAGTGATAATTAGGGGCTCTTTGGTTCAAGAATGGTAATACAGAAATTATAATATATCTCATTTTTATGCAAAATAATAATGTAAAGATTGTGATAGTAAAGTTAAAACTTAGTTTTTATATACACACATGTACACAGAGATAAGTTGTTAAAAAATCTCAACATTGAAAACTGTTACGAATTCTTACTAAAGTATACTATTAATATACTCATTTTTATTAAAATAAATTTTGTTTTACTTCCTAAGACAAGCACCTTACTATAATGCTATTTTTAACTTTATTTACTTGCTCTTCGCTCAAGTATTCGGCATAAAATATAGGGAAAAAGGTCAAATATACCTCTCTAATCTGCCCTCCGTTATACTATCGAGACATATTTACTCATACCGTTAGCCAAACTTTTTAAAAATGCCCTCCACCTAACGGAAAGCCACCAAATTAAAAAAAAAAAGTCTTTTTTTTAAAACCCCATTAACAACTCGTTAAAACCCTTTTATTTACTGCACTTCTTCCTTACATATTAGTCATCTCTTTCGCAGTCACTTGTTGAACTCAAGAAGTGAAAGACATAAAAATACCGACAACCATATATTCATTTATACATTGAGTCGCAATTCTTTTAATATCTTTATTGTATGTTTATTATATTCTACCTTTTCCAATTTCTTTTTTTTTTTCCTTCTAGCTTCTCTTTTTGTTTTTTTTCCACCATGTCGAACTGTACCAAGTATTCATCATGATTTTCTTTCCATCATGACTTGAATGTTTATAGCATCATAATTTTTTTATTCTGCTTAAGCATTTAGGCAACAAGTAATTATCGCCAAATCACCTCTTAAGAACCAAAGTTAGATTCGAAGATATAGGATGGGATACTCATAATTCTTAGTAACAACTAAACTTATAATGAACAAAAATTAGATAATAATTAGAGGAAATTCAGTTTATATCAAGCTACAGTCCGAGGAATTCATCAAGAATGAAAGAAAGTACACCAACAAGTTGGAAAGAAACTTAACAACCTAAGTACATTAACTTAATGTTGTTTACCCTAAAATTTGGATAAAAATTAAACTTATATTGTGGTTTTAAGGATATGTGATTTCACTCAGCACTAATTGATAAATATGAAGGTAAATGACAGAATTGAATTATAAATAAATCAAACCAAAGTTCAAATGAGCCTGTAACATCTCGAATATTACTTGGAGGCTGACTCCTCCATCTCCTCCGCCCTACGTACCACCAGACCGTCCTTCTCTACATACGCTCCCTTCGTGATCTGCGCCCAAATTTGCATTTAAGGCGATACGCGAACTGACATCGACTGGGTTGGCAATTAGTGCTCCCTCGAGATCAGCCTGAGGCACCTCGACCCCTGGAGCAGCTGTATTGTCATTTTCCCCATGAAATCCAAGTCCATTGTCACCATGTGTGGAAGCTGTTTATGAGTTTGACATGTTTTATCCTGAAAAAATAATTACAAGAACAAGTATAAAATAGTGTATGTTATCGGAATCAGTATTGAACAACTACTATTATCCTTAGCCCCACGGTGGATGCCAAACTGTTTACCTTAAAATTTGGATAACAATTAAACTTATATTGTAGTTTTAAGGATATGTAACTCAACACTAAATGATAAATATGAAGGTAAATGACGGAATTGAATTATAAATAAATCAAACCAAAGTTCAAATGAAGCTCCAGCCCTCAAGTTGAGATACTCTCGAACTAATAAGTGCAAGAACAATAGAAAATGGAACAAACTGATGAACAATAATATAAGTGAGAAAGAAAGAGTTTTATTATTTTTATCTCTGTGAATGATCATTCTTACAAATGATTAGAACTCCTCTTTATATAGTAGAGGTATTCTACTTATGGTATAATTCTAATTACAGAAGGAAATCACATAATCATCTAATCAACCGTTTTTGATTTGATCCGTTTCGAGATTTACGCCATGATCCTCGACCAATCATGGATATCTCGCTCTTCCATCACTAAGCTATCTCCGAAATCACTTGGTATTTGTCTCCCTTGGCTTCGATTTCTACCAACCTCGATCTTGAAAAAGACTTCGATCTCAAACTCGATGCCTAAGCTCCGTGATTTGGCTGAAGTTGACCTTTTATGCAACGTTCCAGTCTCGATCAAATAGCAAAATTGGGCGGCCCCGATTTCAACCATATACATATAGTCCCCTCATTTTTTGGAGTATAATGACAAGAAACGAGTTGAGCCTTCGATTTTTCGACCTTGATAAACTATGATGTCATCCTCATGACATAAGCGATGGAAGTGACCGAAATGTCCCATCGGTCCAATTCCCCAAACCATTAATGGGCGTCAGTTGGCGGTCGGCCACTAGTGCTGTTGAACCATCGCCGTAAATCCATAAATAGGCCTTCTCCTCATTGAATCAAACTTTACTTTCATTTTCATCTAATCTTCTAAGCCTTTACCTCTCTCAAGTTCTTTTCTTCATTAATCTTCAGGTTTTATCGCTAGTCTTCAAACACCAAATCTTACTATCATTTTCTTTCCTCAACTCATAAAATGGCAAAAACATCTAAAACAGTTCCAACAAAGGAGAAAACTTCTTCTTCTTCTTCATGGCCGGCCGGTGATAAAACGCCGGTGGATCCGCTCCCTGAGGAGTGCGTTCCCGGCCCGTGTTTCCTTAAATCCGATTTTAAGAGTGAGAAACCTCCCTCGGTTCCTGGTCAGTGCGAGCATGTGTCGAGGTACATTTGCTCGATAACCGTGGGGTATCTCGAGTAGATCAAGAGAGATTGCAACTTGGGGGGATAAAGTGGTAGTGATTCCGTCCCCTAAAGAGAGCATTACTACCCACGTGGAAGGGTGCCTGAGTGTTTACACTTACCCTTTCACACTGGGCCCCCTCGTCCTTGTTATCATTGACTTCTGCCGCCAGAACCAGGTGACTTTAGGCCAAATCCACCCTTCCTTTTGGTTCATATTCATCATGCTCCTATTCTTCACGAGCAAAGCCGAAGGGATGCCATTCATCCTCGATCACCTCATCAGGTTGTACAACCCTCGTATCTTTCGAGGGTTGATCAAACGGCAACGTCGGGCAACCAAGGTATTGTTCTAGAGCATCGACGAGGACAAATATCAAGGATGGATGGGTAGATTTGTTCGAGTGAGAACCTTCAATCTCATCCCGACAGAGAAGATGCCATTTCCTAGAAATGGAACACGAAGCATAAGTGCCACTTGACTTGTTAATTTCCATGCTTTCCGTTCTTCTGCTTTATCTAATACCTTATTTCATTATGCAGCGGTTGCTTGGATGCCATGTGCGATCCCCGACCTCGAGAGCTGGGTCCAAAAATTAGCCTCGACGTCCACTTACTCTGGCGTTGTTGGCGCGATTTGGAAAAAGGCCGATGGGAGGTAAAGGACCATGGTAAGCTTCCTTTTTTACATATCCGATGAATTGGTAATATCCCTTTATAATTATTTAATTTCCTTGTGTGCTGGCATGAGCAAGGATGCGGCCCTGAGGCCTCCGTCTGGTGAGGAGGAGGCTTCGGTTCCGGTTCCGAAACTGGTGAAGGATAATAAGAGAAAAAGGGCCTCGACCTCCGAGGACCCTAAGCCCAAGAAGTAAAAGAGATCGATTAAAAAATTGAGGATAGATGTCGTTGCTCTCCCTGCCCATGTAGTTTGGGAATTAAGGGAGGAAGAAGAAGAAAATGAACATGGTGACTCCGTGCTTTTGACCTGAGTGAGAAAAACCATCGAGACCTCCAAGACTGCTGAATCGGTGGCAGTTGGTGAGGCCCCTCCTTGTGCTGAGGAGGCCTTGGAAAAGGATTCGAGCAAAGTCCCGAATCATCCGATATCGAAGTTTCTTCTCGTCCAATGGCGAGTATATCTGATGGGGCTGGTCCCAAGACCTCTCGAGTTGAAAAGAGCGCCCCAAACGACTAACTTAGGGCAATGACAACAGGTCACTCACCATCCTTTCCTACCTTTTACGAAGAGGCGATACGGGATGCTCAATCTTTGAGGACCCCCCAAGTAGGCGGAGTCCCCGATGGGGAGGATCCCTATCGGGATTGCTTTACCGGGGTCAAGGATGCCTCCAACTTGAATGACGCATCCACCCTCTTTGAGGAGGCCTAACGACTCCTGAACCAGGTAGATTTTAGTTCTTTTGTTAATGTAGTATTCTTCTGTCTTTTGTCTAACTCCCTTCCTTTTCTATACAGTCTTTCTACAAGTCTGTGCCGAGTTGAGCCAATATGAGGCCGACCTCCAGGCTTTCGGATGAGAGGAATGCCCTCAAAATCCACTATGGGAAAAAGGATGAGGAGATTAAAGATCTCCGGGCCGAACTGGCTAAGGCTCACGAGGAGCAGACCGACTTGATCAAGCAGGTAATAATACTCCTAAAAGTTCATGGGCTTGATTCGGGAATGGAGGGTAACATTAATATCACAGCTGCAGCAAAAGATCGAGAGGATCGAGCTGTTCCGAGAGGAGGTCGATCAAGTGAAAGCAGAGTCCTACGGGTGGAAGGAAGGCATGGACTGCCTTGCTGCTGAGAAAGAGATTGCCCTGGCCCAGTTGTCGTCAGTCGAAGCCTAACTTCGAAGTATGAAGGAAAAGTGCTCGTCTCAGGCAAAGAAGATAGAAGAGCTAGAGGTTCAGTTGGCTTCCGAACTCGCAAAGGATCAAGCTGAAGCCAAAAAAGCAAAGGCCGAGACTAACACGATGATGGCTATTTATAGGGCCATGCTGAAGCCGCTCAAGCTCAAGTGTGGGAGGCTGCTGATACTGCTCAAACACGAGCACATTGGATTGCCGAGCTTGCAAAATGCCAATCTCGGAGGGAGACCCTCGAAGAGATCCACTCCCAAGGCTTCGATATTTCCGAAGAGATAGCAAAGGAAAAAGAGCATGAAGTCGATGCTAGACTGTTGGCTTCTTCTAATGAAGACGACAGTGATGATAGCAGCAAGAGTTGGTCCGAAGATGACGAGGAGCCCGATGAAGAAGCTGCCCTCGAGGAAGGAGCTGCCCCCGAGAATAGCTAGGAGTCTTTGTATTTTTTCTTTCTTTTTGTGTAGGACCCTGGTTGGTCCTTTGTAAATATCTTCGTTCATATATAAAATATTTCCCTTTTGAATTTGGTCTCAATTTTTTGACTTGTGAAAATATCGATTTGCTTTGTGCCTTGTAAAAATTTTGATATACTTCATGCCTTGTGAAAAATATGTTTGTGACTTCGAATCTTAGGCAGCTTGGCCGAAGTCAAACTAATATAGCCTTTGTAGTTGAGTGAGCACTTTCTCGAACTCGAAGTAGGAAGACCCTTAGGTTTTAGTTGAGTGAGGATGAACTCTCGAACTCAAAAAATATGATGGCCCTTAGGCTCTCGAATCGGGCCGATATGGCCTTATAAGAGTGGTTTTTTCCCTTTTGGGCTCAAGATTTTAATTGTGTAAAAAGTTTGTTATGCCTTATCACGATTTCGTTCAGTACTAAATTGTTCGAAGGTTCGAACAGTTCGATACCCCTTAGGATTTTTCGAGGGCTGACATTGTCGAGGCCCTTTGGTTATTTTGCCGAGGGTAGCCTTTCAACCGGTTTATAAAAGAATTCGAAGGCATATTTTTATTGCAGAATTCGTACATTTCCGAGCCACTTTAGTTTGGTCATAGCCTTTGGGTATGCCTCTTGGGCTTTTTCCCAATAACACTTCAAACTTGTTCAAAGTGTTAGTCCCCGAGTATGGTGGCCTTGGCCTATAAAATAGAGGGTTACCTTTTTGAGGTCTTATGGTTTCGAAGTTTGATAATTCGAACATGTTGATTTTTGACGGCAATCCCCGAGTATGGGGTTGATCGTTCGAGGTGTAGTTGTACTCAACCCTTGAGCTAGTTTTCATGAGAAATCATAAGTGTGGAACTTGTAAAGTAAAAATTTTCATTAAGGCACAGGATGTCTGGTAAGGAAAAGTACTTATTTCAATAGATTATACATGTGTACATGTTTTACCACTAGGGATCGAGTAATCTACATGGACACGGTTCATTTGACCGTTTGCCCTTTACAAAATTCACCTATCGAGACCCTGTTGATATGAAGTATTTTCCTTGAAAATATGACATCCGAGGGTGATGCCCCCAGTATTAGAGGTTGATTGTAGAGAAGTTTTGGATACAGTTGAATTGCTCTAAGTTCAACAAAGAATGGTTGCCTCGTTAAAAATCTTGCCGAAAAAACCCATTTGGGATAAAAATCGGTTGAAGGGAAAAAGAGTATAACACGTGCTTTCAGACCTTAGGACTTCATGTTTGGAGAAAACCTCGATGCCTCCAGTCAAACACCTGCAACAAGTTAGTATAAAATGTAAATGAAAAAGGAGAAGGTCATACCTTAACAATAATATCATTTGAGGAACGATATGTTCCAATTATTTGGCAGTTGTTCGTCGTTCATTGTTCCAAGCTTACATGATCCCTTTACGATGATGTCGAGGACCTGATATGGACCTTTCCAATTTGGGTCGAGTTTTCCTTCATTCGGGTCTCGAGTATTGAGGGTGACTTTTCTCAAAACTAAGTCCCCGATTCTAAAATGGCGAAGGTTGGTCCTTCGATTGTAATACCTTTCGATGTGTTGCTTTCGTGCGGCCATTCGGATGAGGGAAGCTTTCCGTTTTTCAGCTAGTAATTCGAGGCTCGTATTCATAGCCTCGTGATTGGAATCTTCCGTTACGTATCGAAACCTAACGCTAGGTTCCCCAACTTCTACCGGGGTCAGAGCTTCGACACCATATACTAAGGAGAATGGTGTTGCCCCTGTACTAGATTTTGACGTTGTTCGATATGCCCAGAGGACCTAGAGCAAAATTTCTCTCTATTTTCCCTTGGCGTCGTTCAATATTTTCTTTAGATTCTGGATGATGGTCTTTTTTGTCGATTCACCTGTCCATTCCCACTAGGATGATACAATGTCGATAAAATCCTTTTTATTTTGTGATCCTCGAGAAACTTTGTAATCTTGCTGCCAATGAATTGTTTTCCATTGTCGCATACGATTTCGGCAGGTATCCCGAATCGACATATGATGTGATCCTAGATGAAGTCTATAACTTCTTTTTCTATGACTTTTTCGAAGGCCTATTCTTCAACCCATTTAGAGAAATAGTTAGTCATAAATAGAATGAACTTAGCTTTACCTGGGACCGATGGCAGAGGGGCGACAATGTCCATTCCCCTTTTCATGAACGGCCATGGGGATAAGACTGAATGAAGTGCTCTTGGGGTTGGTGGATCATCGATGCATGTCTTTGGCACTTGTTGAATTTTTGAACGAATTCCTTAGTGTCTTTTTCCATATTGGCCCAATAATATCCCGCCCTGATGAATTTAAGAACCAGTGATTTAGCATTGTAATGGTTTCCACAAGTACCCTCGTGAATTTCTCGTAGGACATAGTCGGTGTCTCCTGGTCTCGGACACACTGCCAATGGTCCATCGAACATCCTTCTGTATACAGTTCCATCTTCGGCCAGAGTGAATCGTGCAACTTTCGTTCGTAGAGTCCTCGATTCCTTAGGGTCCGACGGGAGTTTCCGATTTTTCAAATACTCGATGTATTTATTCCTCCAATCACAGGTTAGGCTTGTGGAGTTTATATCGGCATGTCCTTCTTCGATCACTGATTTCAAAAGTTGTACGACAGTCCCCGAGCTGATTTCGTCGTCTTCGATCGATGACCCTAAATTTGCAAGGGCGTCGGCCTCACTATTTTGTTCTCGAGGTACATGCTGTAAGGTCCATTCTTTAAACCAATGTAATGTTACTTGAAATTTGTCCAAGTACCTTTGCATTCGATCCTCTCGAACCTCGAAGGTTCTGATGACTAGGTTTACCACCAGTAGGGAGTCACATTTGGGCTCGATGACCTCTACTCCGAAGCTTTTAGCCAGTTCGAGACCTGCAATCATGGCCTCGTACTCGGCCTCATTGTTAGTCAACTTAGAAGTTTTGATAGATTGCCTAATTGTATTGCATGCGGGCGGCTTCAAAATGATTCCTAGCCTTGACCCCTTTGTGACGACCCAAAGGGGTCATCACCTATTTTATTACCCATTCCGTACTTTCGAGGCCTTGAAAACTTCATCTGTAGTTTCCTCGATTTACATGCACAGTCCGGGCGCGTAGCCGGACAACTTATATATGAATGTCTGTGAAAATGCTAAGATTTTGATATTGAATAAATTTGACTCCGGTAAACATTCTGGGTAAATGGACCCGGACCTATGATTTGACGGTCTCGGAGGGTCCCTAGGAAAATATGGGACTTGGGCGTATGCCCGGAATCGAATTCCGAGGTCCCAAGCCCGAGAAATGAATTTTTGAGTGAAATTATTTTTTGAAATTTATAAAGAAAAGTGAAATGTAAATTGGTTAGAATGTGTTGGTATCGGGACCGTATTTTGGTTCCGGCGCCCGGTACATGTCTTATATGTGGATTAAGATATTTCTGTGAAGTTTGGTTGAAATTGGACGTCGTTTGACGTGTCTCGGACTTAAAACTCAAAAAATCGAAAGTTTATGAGGTTTGAAGAAAAACTAGTGATTTTGAGGTTTGATTCGTTGTTTTGGATGTTATATTGGCGATTTGATCGCATGGTTAAGTTCGTAGGATGTTGTTGAGTTAGTGCATGTGATTCGTTAGGAGCCCCGAGGGCTCGGGAGTGTTTCAGAGGTGTCTCGGAGTGATTTTGAACTTAGGAAGATTGCTGGTTTTTGGCTTCAGCAGTCGCAGGTCCATTTGTTCTTCGCGTTCGCGACGCCTCTTCCGCGTTCGCGAAGCTTTAAGATTTTCCTTCATCGCATTCGCATCCATTCCCTCGCGATCGCGTAGGGTTATTTGACCCTGAGGACTTATCCCTCTTTTCCTCTTCGCGTTTGCATACAATTGACCGCGTTCACGTTCACGTAGCTTTGCAGGTCTTCTTCATCGCGTTCGCGTAGCTTTGCAGGTCTTCTTCATCGCGTTCGCGTGATGTCCCACACGTTCGCGTAGGTCAATTTATAGACCTCAGCCGTTTTACTCTTTGCGTTCGTATTCACCCTTCCGCGAACGCGATGGTCTGTGAAGTCTACCCTTCACGAACGTGACCTTCCTTCCGCGAACGCAAAGGGCAATTTTGCCTAGTGGTATATAAATATTTCCAGAACAGTAGCTTCGGGATTTTTCATAAGTTTTCACGAAATTCATCTTCTCCAAGGTCCTTAGGCATCCATTGAAGCCATCCTTCACCAAAACTTCTTGGGTTAGTAAATTTTAACTCGTTTCCTTCATTTTTCATCTATATCTCATGAATTCCTAAGCCTAAAACATGCAAATTAGAGTAGAAAATTGGGAATTTGGGTAGAGTTAGGCCCTTTTGAATTTTCTTGATTTAGACCTCGTTTTGGGGTCGAATTTAAAAATAAATTATGTATTCGGGCTCGTGGGTGAATGGGTGACGTGGTTTTGGTCCGAGCCTCGTGTTCGGACCAAGCGGCGGCGGGGTCGAATTTTGTTATTTTGGAAGAATGCATGGAAATGGGTAATTAGGCTATGTAATTGA
>ML399714.1:32317-44157 GCA_005239525.1 Nicotiana knightiana | reverse complement strand
CGTTACATAATAACGGATAATGGAAAGCCATTCGACAATAGGTTGATGAACAAGATTTGTGATATCCTTGGCTTCAAGCAACGTAAATCTTCGATGTATAATGCCGCCGCCAATGGCCTAGCTGAGGCATTCAACAAAACCTTATGCAACCTGTTGAAGAAAGTCGTCTCCAAATCCAAACGAGATTGGAATGACCGTATGGAAGAAGCTCTATGGGCATATAGGACGACTCACCGCACGCCAACACAAGCAACTCCATATTCACTCGTTTATGGAGTCGAAGCCGTCTTGCCACTTGAGCGTCAAATACCTTCATTACGACTGGCTATTCAAGAAGGGATCACTGATGAAGAAAATGCTCGACTTCGATTAGCAAAGTTAGAGGCTCTTGATGAGAAGAGGTTGGAGGCCCAACAGAGTCTTGAATGCTATCAAGCTCGATTGTCTCGTGCCTTCAATAAAAGAGTTCGCCCGAGATCCTTTCAAGTAGGAGATCAAGTACTTGCCGTAAGAAGACCCATTATCACTTCTCATAAACCTGTAGGGAAGTTCACTTCAAAATGAGATGGGTCATATGTCGTGAAAGAAGCTTATTCAAGTGAGGATTACAAGCTGGTTGATGCAGATGGCATGAGAATCGGCCCTATCAATGGCAAGTTTTTGAAGAAGTATTATCCTTGAAGTTGCAACTCTCCTGAACGCATGAGCATAAACTGCATGTTACTCCTGGCCCGCATGAGTCTAAACTGTGTACGGCACACCCTAAAAAATAAAAAAAAATAAAAAAAAGAGTCTGCTAGGTTGAAAACCTCGAAAGAGGCGGCCTAGGAAAAAGTTAGGACATAAAAAAATAAAAAAATTCTACTCATTCTGAACTACGGTATGACTTGATCCTCTTCACCGAGGTACGTAGGCAGCTTAGAGTTTCATTCTGAGTTCAGTCACATAAATTCAAAAGATACATAATCCCCCAATCGTTGACCGAATGAAGAACGATGGAATGTAATTCATTCAATCAGTATTTGAAAATTGAGCTGGGACGCCATGCTTCTGTTAAACTTTGGATCCCATTTGATTTAAAGGGGGGGAGCCGCTATGCTAAATTGGTGTCTGAAATGAAATGGTTAATATCTTTTGAACGGGATGCCAATCATTTGCATTGAAGCTTGGGGAATGTGTTATGTCTTCACGTTTGCCACACCTTCAAGTTATTATGGTCTACCTTTATGACATTTAAAATTCAGAAAGAGCTGGACCCAAGATATTTGGTAAGAAAGAATCTCTTGAATCTCAAANAAATATCCGATGTGGGACACAATTATTTCTCCTAATTCGAAGTGGTTACGTTGTAAGGTAAGGAAATGTTTTCTAATCCTATTTGGAGGTGTACAATTTGCGGTAAAAATACCGAAGTGATGAAGGGATTGTGATTAGTGTCCTAAGCCTACAGGAATTAGAAAGCTTTGTATCACAATAAAAGGAAATTCTTACGTGTAATATTTGTTATTATATAAACTAAAGGTGATTAGGACATATACAAGGAAAGTTCTTCAATATTCAGAATGTGTTATACTATTACTTGGTTGTCTTGGAAGACAAAAACACAAGAAAGACCTTTTGCACTTGGCAATCTGTTTGTCCTTAAAAAGGATTTTAATATCTATGCAAATCCTAATATTGCTAAAGATATCTATGACAATTATATATATATACAAATCCTATTTTTTGTCGGCAGTATGCACGTTAAAAGATCTATGCAAACATAAATTCATTACTTCAACATGTTCAAAGCCATGACAAGCTAGAAAATATCATTTTCTTTTATTGAAAAAGAGAGTGGTTATTTTACAGTTACTTCAAGTTTATTCTTTGAGCTTCGACAAATTTACACCTCGATAAACCTTGAAGTAGGGGGCATTTGTAGGCATATAAATTTTATTAAAATTAAATTCATAGAAGAATTTGGACTATATTTTAAAATTCAATATATATCAGTTCAAATAAATTTATTGGACTAATATAATTGGATTAATTTATAAGCCCAATATATATGAATCAAATAAATAAGCCTTAATCCATTGGGCTAGTCCACTTAATTGGGCTAAAGTGATGAGCCCAATTCATTAGGCCCAAGATTTCATCTTCCTAGAGGCCCAAATGGATGCCCACGTGTCAAATGACGTGGCACGCCAAGTCACGTGGAAGAGCCAATAGAATCATGCCATGTGTCAAAATGACAAAGCATGCCAAATCACATTAAAAGGCCAATAAAATCGCGCCACGTGTGCAAGTGACATGTTCTGGCCAATCAAATGCGGCCATGTCACACTTCAATTTGATTGGTCGGAAAGAGTTTGTTCTTATCACAACTCCTCCGTTCCACAACTATAAATAGAGGTCTTCATAACTCAGAAAAGAGACCAGAAGTTATAACAAGAAGCAAGAGAGAGCTCGTGGATCAAACGCTGCAAATTTCTCTACAAGTTTCAAGCTTCAAGCAATCAAGTTCAAGCTCAAGAACGAAGAACAATTCAAGTATTCAAGATCAAGAACGAAGTCAAATCAAATACAAGGCGTTCAAGATCAAGGCTACTTGTTCGTGATACAATTCGTGGCAACAATCAAAGTGTTCGCGACGGATAAATCAAATTCAAATTCAAGATCAAGCTCAAAGGCCCTTGAATTTATACTAGAAAAGTAGAATCAGAGGATTCATAGAGATTGTAACGCTCAATTACTTGAAATCAAATACTACAATTGTTGCAATATATTTCGGTCTTGATTTTATTTTCTCGACGCAATTTATTGTCTACACATGACTTATACCCATAAGTTTTAAAAACTATCACAAATAACCAACAGTACCTTTATCAATAATATTCATTATATTATCGCAAACCATAGCCCTGAACATAAATAAATTTGGTACAAAATTATCATTTTTATAATGAACTACATAATACACTATCAGATGACTGAGAAGACGAAGTAGCATTGTTACAAAATAATAAATGGTGGCTCTTTTATAAAATACAAAAGTTTGAGGCAATCTTTAAAAAATGTAATAGTGATATTTTGGGCCAAAACCAGCTCCTTTCGAGTTTTGAAAATTTGCCAAAAATATAGATAAACTTTATGATCAAACATGTACTTGCCAAAAAAACTCAAATATATTTATGCAAAATTTATGGCCAAACGAGTCCTTTATAAACTCTAGTTGTCAAATATTTGTATTGAACTTATATAGTATGAGAGTATGAGTATTTAATTTTAAAATATAAAGTTGTATATCCAAATGTAGTTGATTGCAATGGTTTGTGTTTAATTTATCAAATTTCTTAATTGTATCATTCTTACACGTTGGAATCATTCATATCCTTATTATTAGCAAATTATATTATATTTAATTTTGATGCTAATAGAGCTCCAATGTGGATCCTAACCTAAGTATAATCAACTAGTGAAGAGTAATTATAAAGCATAATCGAAACCAGATGGATAAATCTGAATCGTTTTCACAAATTATTTGGCATGCAAAATTCATTTATTTTACGCTATATTTCCTTTTTAAGGTTAAGCACAAAAGACAATTTGTTTGACAAAAAGAATTATAGTATGAATGATCCGAAGTATACCAAAGGGTAAACTTAAGATACGGTCAAATCTCTCTATAACAGTATCCTTATATAACAACACTTCTATATAAAAGTCAAGTTCTTTTGAAATCAATTTTCATCTCATGTTATAATATATATTTTCTATAACAGCACTTTGCTATAATAATAAAAAATATTCGGAACAAACGAAACTGTTATAGTTGATTGTATTACATATATATATAGTAAAGGGTATTATGTTAGGAATTTGTTTCAATTTATGCACACATTGCTACACTCATTTTTTGCCTTCGTGACTTTAAACTTCATAGTTTAATTTACTCGCATATTGATTAACAAAAATTTCTTAATCATGTTTGTTTCGAGATTTCATTTTCTTTTCACGAATATTATTATTTATTCAATAAAGCACTTAAAAAGTTATCATACGTCAAAATAGAGGGTTAATTTCACTCATTTATTTCACAAAAATCACTTATCTATCTTTTATCACTTAAAAGTCACTCAACTTTATCTTTGTAACTTAAAAGTCATTCTAATTCAAACCTATAAAAATATGACATGGCATTAAATTTAATTAAAAAATCTAATTAAGCTTAGATGGACCATATCCAATTTAGACTCATTTCATCCACAATTTGATTTGACCCATGACCCAAATGGGTTTTAATATTTTGAACATTAGAAGGAAAAGAAGAGAACAATTATTTTGTACTAAAAATATCTTACTTTGTTTTATTACGTAATAACATTAATGCCACCACCTATAGTTTCATTAAAAATATGAACAGAACCAGTTTTTGCATCCTTCATATCATTATATAATTTTTCATGAAGTTAAAATATACCATATCAATCTCACATACCATATAAATGTACCACTAACAGACAAGAACAATAAGCTAATAAGAACTTATTTTCACAAACTACTATTCCATTAAAGTCAAAATATTGCTTATTGAAAAGCAGACAAAAATTACTGCTCACTAAGAAACACCCACAATGAAATTGTATAGTAGAAGTTGTCAATATACACCGCAATCGTAGACAACCTATATCGATAGTTTAAACAAAAGAAAGAGACAACGTATTATGTCATTGATCGTAAATATACAACCAAAACTTAAAGATAAATTCAAAACACCTATTTTTTCTTAAATTTCTTAGACTTCTTTTTCTACAAATTAACCACAAAATCAAAGTGCTAGTCCAGTTCATTGTTCAAATATTAATAACCCATTTTGGTTATAGGTCAAATCGGGAAGAAATGGGTCTAACTTAGATATGGTCAATTTAAGTTTATGTGACATTATTATTAGATTTTTTAATTAAATGTAATGACATGTCATATTTTTTATTGGATATTTTATAGGTCCATGCCATGTCTAATGTTCAAAATATTAAAACCCATTTGGGTTATGGGTCAAATCAAATTTTGGATGAAATGGGTCTAAATTGGGTATGGTCCATTTAAGCTTATGTCGCACTATAATTAGTTTTTTTAATTAAATTTAATGCCATGTCATATTTTTATAGGTTTTGAACTAGAATGACTTTTAAGTTACAAAGGTAAAATTGAGTGACGTTTAAGTGATAAAAAATAAATAAGTGATTTTTGTGAAATAAATGATAAGTTAAATGACCATTAGTGAAATTAATCCTCAAAATAGACTGAAGACTCTCTTTTAGATATGTTTATAAACATCTCTTAGTATCATCAAGTGGGAGAGAAAAAGATGGAATTCAACAAGTTAACAATTGTAGATCAAGAAGAAGAAGATTGTCTTTCTCTTCGTCACCTTGTTTGAGTTCTTCAATCAAGAATGGAGTTATCATCATCATAAATATCATCAAGATATTATTTTTCGTGGAAAACTCATTTCTCAAGAATAATGGAGTCTTGGAGTAACGATAAAATTATTTTCGTTGAGTCTGTTGGTCACGAGTTCGGCTCGAATTTGCCACTGATGCTTGAATCATTTTTCATACCTTGCGTAAATAAGAGATACTTTGTACACCGAACTATCTTTTTTTTTCATTTAGAAAAACCCATCTCACATAGTCCTCGAAAACTCATCAAACACAAGAAAAAAAAAGGGGACTATATCACATTTTTCAAAGGTAAGATCAAGCATATATAAGAAATAATAAAGGCAAGGCGTTATGTTGGCTAATTAAAGCCTTCGAGCTGCAGTGATTAGGGGCAAAGCTATGTACGGTCAAGGGGGTCAATTGAACATTCTTCCCCAAAAATAATATTATTTATAAAATATTATTTGTTATTGATTAAATAGATTTTGAACTGGGGATATTCGTCGGTCGGTATGGTACGATATATAGGTATTTCGGTTCGATATTTTTTGTATTCGGTTTCTGAAAATGCTCAACCAATATCGTACCTAAGTAAATTCGGTATTGTTCGATTTTTCTCCTTTAGGTTTCGATTTATTTGGTTCGGTAACTTCGCTTTATTCAGTTTGAATATTAACTAGTGCATAAAGTCATAGACGATAATATTCTTAATTAGAGTACTCGAAAGTAAAAAACTAAAAATATTTGTTGACAAAAAATTTTGTCCAAAACCAGCAAATACCAACTCAGAGAGAGAAAATTATACAAGAATAAATTTGATCACTAGAAATGTCTTGTTACTTGCTTAGAGTTAATTGATGAACTTAGATAATAAAGGGAAGTAAAATTTTAGATTTCTTATATTTATATTATAACTAATAATTTGTGTATTGTGTAATATAATATATATTTCGATACGGTATCGGTATTTCAATATTTTATTTTAAAATATCAAATACCATAACTAATAGCAATTTTTTTAAATAAAAAAAAAAGAACTTAACCAAATATCATATCGAATACAAAATACTAAATTTTTTGGTTTCTGTATAATAATTCGGTATTTATCAAATTATGCACGACCCTACTTTGAACACCCTTGCATAGCCCATTGGCAAACGATATTCAAATTTTGGACACTCTTATTGAATTTTCTGACTTCACCACTGACAGTGATAACTCCTATAATGCAAAGATAGAAGTGAAGGCGTCCATTAGCTACATTCAACAGGGGCATACGCAGAAATTTTTATTGTGTCGAATTTTTAAAAGAATGGAAACAAATAACTTTAGTTATCATATTTCTAGACTAGAAATAACCACTAGACCATTGGTTTTGTTGAGTGTTAAGTTAGAAAAGGTCTGAGTTCAGTTTTAGTTAATCACAAATTTTAATCATAGAGGCTATCTCAAATATTTGCCAAAAGTATGTGCTAGTTGAGGCAAAATCAAACACATAACCAACACCCAAGAGACACTCGGTGTCAAATGATGTCATTTTTTTCTACTTATTTGTATCCTTACAATATTAATACATATATTTTGGAAAATTTTCCGACGAAGCGGCATCGTGTGACACCGCTTCGTTGAAGGTGCATCTACCCCTACATTCCACAAGTCAAGTAAAAGAAAAAAATGTGAAGTCACATTTTATCTATTGTAACTATAAAGTAAGTGTTTTACACATTATAACTGACAAAATAGTTTGCTGATTTTGTAGTTATAACGAATAAAATTATGTGACCATACATGAAATTAATCCCAAGTTATTAGTAAATTTACAATTTAGTTGTACCAAGTGACTTTTTCGTCTACTAGACGGGTGTTTAATTCTTATTATCTTTTTTTTTTTGACTAATCTCTTTTGATACCAATATAATAGAAAAGATCATTTAAAAAAAATAGCCATATCATGTTGTCTAATTTTACTATGCCTATTACAAAATTTGAAATGTCAATTAAAGATATATTGTAAACTCAATAATTAAAGCGAGCTATAAATTCAATAGAAAGTACGTGTTCGTATTTATAATAAAAATGCATGGCAATCAATTTAGGCTTGTCAAAACAGGCCAGCCTAACCCAACTCTAGCGAGCTTTTAAATTTGGTGGGCTATGACGAGTTGGCCCGTCATATGAATGGGCCTTAAAATGGCCAGCCCAATGAGGGTCGCGGGTTAGGGCGGTTCAGCCTTTCAAATTTTGGGAGAATGACACCCTTTATCACTTGGTCCAATAACCCATCAGAAAATGGTCCATGTTTGAAGCTCTTACCTAGTGTAGCCCAGGTTGTACATAACCTTGAAATTACTTTTCACCAGTTAGCCCACCCCTTTTTTCTTCGTTCTTCTTCTTCTTCTTCCCACGTCACACCTTTGCACCATAAAATTTCTCTACCATTGTTATTCTCCTTCAATTCTTCTTCCAGATTCAAAGTTGATAATCACTATTTTGATGAAGAAGAAAACTAATTTGCAAGAGATTTGGAGTCATATGAAGACCACTTCCTCCGTTGGAATGTGAGAAATGTGTTTATTGTCATGCACTAAAGAGGTTCACTTATAGATTGTTGGATCATCAAATCAGAAAGAAGGTGTCGGCATTGTCTCGGCCTTATCCTTATTCCACATGTAATTTTGATCCCAATGATTAAATATAATTTTGAAAAATAAAATCCACCATTAAAGGTGGTTCAAAGATCCGATTACAGAAATTGGGTTTTCCGATTTGTTAGCTGTTTGGAATGGGTGTTGTCCCAATTGATTGGAATCATCAAAAGGAGTTTAAAACTTAAATTTCAAGTGATTTGGAGTAGATTTAAGCTAGATTTGAGTTAAATTTCAGAGAATGCCAAGGAAGATGTAACGGCTCGGTCGGTCGTTACGTAGAATCTGCATTTATGTTTACTGTTATTGCCTCGTCATAGCTTGGTTAAACTGTTCTTGATGTGTTAGAGTTGGTAGGCTCGGAATCGGAATAATTATAATGAGAATTTAATCACTTTGTCTAAAAAAAATAGCCTTAGAGTTGGAAAAGTCAACTAAGAGTTGACTTATTGGTAAATGACCTTGGAATGCGGATTTTATGGCTCAAATAGCTTCGTTAGGTGATTTGGGACTTAGGAGTGTGTTCGGAATATTTTTATGAGGACCGGTGTAGAATTAGGCTTGAATTGGCGAAAGTTAGTTTTGGTAATTTTTGGTCGGCGGTGGAAATTAGGCTATCGGGGTTGGAATGGAATTCCGACAGTTGGAACAGGTTCGTAATGTCATTTTGGATACGTCTGCAAAATTTCAGGTCAATCGGCGTTATTTTGGATAGTTTCGGCATCGTTGGTGGATTTTAGAAATTTCAAAGTTCTTAGGCTTGAATCCGGTGTGATTTTGGTGTTTTGATGTTATTTTTAGTGTTTTGAGAGTGAAACTAAGTTTTAATAATCATTTATGATGTGTTGGTAAATTTGGTTGGGGTCCCGAGGGGCTCGGGATTGATTTCGGGTGGTTAACGGGCATTTTAGCCTTAGAAGAACTGTTGTTTTTGTTGGTGTGTTGCAGGTAGGATTTTCTTCTATGCGATCACGGGGTGTCTTATGCGATTGCATAGGTCAGTTGGTGAGGCCCAGAAAATTGTTCTGTGCGATCCCAGGTGAGGAGGTGTGATCGCGGAGTAGAGGGAGAGAAGGCAGTGAGATCGCGTGAAGGAAGGTGCGATCGCACTGTGTTGGGCGCGTGGGCTGGCCTAGGAGGAAATGGGTAGTGCGATCGCGTGCAATATGGTGAGATCGCGTAAGGGAGTGAGGAAGGCACTGTGAGAACGTGCCTAGGTGCGTGCGATCGCGCAGGGTATTTTATAAAACCGTGGGCAGTTATATTAAATTAATCCGCGACCATAACCCACTTTTCCACCATTTTTGTACGGGAAGAGAGCTTTTGGGGCGATTTTGAAGAGGAAAAATCATTGTTCTTCATTGAGGTAAGGATTTTGGACCCTAATACTCGATTATAAGTGATTAATGATCAATATTAGTGTTTAATTCATGAAAATCAGTAGAAAAAGATGAGATTAGGCTTGAGATTATGAGACTTTTAGGGGTCGATTTGAGGGGTCAAACGAACTCCGATTTTAGTGTTCTTTATATGTACGAACTCGTGAGATGATGAAGAAAATTATGGTATAAAATTTGTCGAGTTTTGAGACGCGGGCTGGGGGGTCAGGTTTTGGCTAATTTCAGGTTTTGAGCTAAATTTGGTGTTTTTCAATTGGAATTCATTCCTTAAGCATAATTTGATGATAAGAATCTGAACTTGGTAGATTTGGAGCACTCAGAGGCAGAATTTAGAGGCAAAGGCACTGCGGAATAGTATTTTAGGCGGTTTTGAGGTAAGTAACGTTTCCAAACTTGGTTTTGAGGGTTCAAAACCCCGAGCTAAATGATTTATGACTATAATTGAGGTGATACGCATGCCAAGTGACGGGCATGCGGGCGTGCACCGAGTAACTGTGGTCTGGCTTATCCCATGGCACCGCTTAGTGATTATTCCATGATGATATATGTGCTTATATTAATGTGGTAATTGTGAACATGTTAGAAATCATGTTAAGTATAAATGCTAGGCTTCACGCCGAAAATGCTGAGACCCGAGTGTTCGTATATTACTGTCTCATTTTGTGATTATTTGATTTCATATACTCAGTCTTGTTATAGCATATCATTTCATATCTCAATCTCAGTATTGTTAGTTATATGCATACTTATCATTGTTTCGGGCTGATGGATGCATCTGTGATCCATGTGAGTGAGACTAAAGAGTAATGACTGAGTGAGGCCGAGAGCCTATTATTGAGACGGTTATGAGATCGGACTGCACACCGCAATGATATTAAATCATGCATTTGTTGGCTTGATATGGCGCTTGGGCCACTAGGGCCCATCCGGAGTCTTTACACCCCCAGTAAGCACATTGATGATGAGGGATGGATCTTCCCTGGACATGGATCTTGTACGAATCTAATGTTATGTGAGGGATGGATCTTCCCTGGGCATGAGTCGTGTCCGAAGTGGATGTTATGTGAGGGATGGATCATCCCTGGACATGGATCTTGTCCGAGTGTTGTATTCCGGAGATGGACTTTCTCTGTGGGGCCGGATTGGCCTTTTCCTCAGTACGGAGTGACTACGGTCAACAATGATTATGTACATTCCGGGATGGACTTTTCCCTGGGCCTGAGAGCCATATACGGTACTGAGTGTACTAATGTGTGAGGGTTGTGAGCACTATGTGCATATCCACACTGGTTTTATACATATATTTTTATGATGTCATGTAGAGTATACTGGCATACTTGGCATATTTACTCATTCTGATAAACTGTTAGCATGTCTAATTTCTGTATACTGTTTATTGTAAATTCTGAGGTTTTTGTTCGTCACTACCTCTCAGCCCATAGTTTGGGTTCGTTACTTCTGAGTTGGTCTACTCACGTTACCTCCTACGCCTTGTGTGCAGATCCAGGTACACCGAGATCCGGTAGTGTATACTGAAGTAAGGGTGTCTAACGGGCGGGCCGGGCCGGGCCGGTTACGTTTTTTTTCTAACCGGACGGGTTGCGGTTACGGGTTCTTACCGGTTAATTGTTAACGGGTTTAACGGGTTGGGGTTTATCCGGGTAAAAATGAACCCGTGCGGGTAGGGGTACTGCCGGGCCGGGCCGGGTTTCAATTTTTTTAATTTTTTTTTTCAAGTTTTTGTACATGTATTGTAATTTATATAAAATATAAAGTAAAATATATAAAGATAACAATGATTATGGAAAAAATTACACTTATAAATTGCAAGTGCACTTACATTTGAATATATCATTAAATAATTAGGTACCGTCTAATAATATTAAAATAACAAACTAAAACTTGCAAATTAAACTATTAAAGTTTACATTTAAATATTTAATACTTCAAATTAGAGTTCAAACTTGCACTTATACGTCTAATAATATTAAAATAACAAACTAAAACATTAAACATAAATGCATAATACGTCTAATAATATTAAAATAACACAAATTGTCTGAAATCAATTAATCAAACGAATTGTTGGTGGTCTGGTGGATGCTCAAGACAACTATTTATATGCCTCCTTAAAAAGCGTGTGCCCGTGCACTTTGGACGAAGATTTAAGATTATACCACAATTCTTGCACTTTACTTTGTAAACTTCTTCATTTTCTTCAACCACATCAAAGTGTTCCCAAACATATGAGCGCACTCTAGAATCACGGGGCATGATTTAACTTGAATGAGAGAAATTGAGATTGAGAAATGAGAGATAAGTGAAGAAATGAAGAAGAGGGGGGTGTATTTATAATTTTAGAAAAG
>ML399714.1:2684-30217 GCA_005239525.1 Nicotiana knightiana | reverse complement strand
GGGGGGGGAGGGGAATGAGGAGAGAGCTACAATAGGTGTAGGTAGGTGATATAGTTAGAGGGAATGAGAAAAGAAAAGATCTTATTGATATTTGGCTACATATTTGCAAACTTATAACTGGGCTAAAATAGTGCAAGGTCAACTTATGGAGTGCATTATTATGTAATTTTATCATTTTTTTAGAAATTTTACCTCCTATAGCAAATGTCGATACCTTATTTGTTATAAATAAATACCCTTTTAAAAAATTATCTCCTATAGCTACCTTTTAATTTTTATAGCGAAATATCTATTTATGGTCACTTCCTACCTTTAGACATTAAACATGCTGTGTATTATTTTTCTCTCTCATTCTTTTTTTTCTCTCACAAAATTACCGTATAGGAAGTAAACTTCTCTCTTCCCTCTCTCCTCCTTTCTCTTTCCTCTTTCTTCTCTTTTTTCCCCCGATTTTTTCCTCCCCTGCTTTTAGAAACCCTAGTAGGGGTTGTGTTCCGCCAAGGATAGATCCGGCCGGCGACCACTTCCCCTCCTTCCTTGTTGTGATGCATTCAACTTTTTTGCTCGAAAATATTGTGGTAAGTAGAAACAAAGATCTGGAAAAAAAAATATAAAGGAGAAACAAAGGTCTGGAGAAATACAAGTGCAGGTCTCAAAATTTTTCAAAGCAGAAATGAGAGATTCACTACTTGGACGACTCAGAGGGAGCCGGTACCAGCAACGGCACCCCACATGGCGGCGACCTGGATATCGGTGGATTGGGGACGGAGTTTGGGGTTGAGGAACTTGAAGAGTCTGTTACCTTTTTTTTTCATTTTATTTCAATGTATCTCGTTGTATTCCATGTATTTCATTGTATTCACTGTCTTTAGTTTTTTCTACTTTTTCAATATATTCACTGTATTTAACTGGATTCAAAGTAATTATATAATTTCAAAGTTTCACTTTGTCTCACTGTTCCGTCCATCATTATATATTCAGCAGTATGTATTCAATGTATTGTAGAATGAATTCATAAGTTTTTTTAATTAATATAATTTATGTATTCAAATGTATTTGCAATATGTATTCATATATTTTTGACCTGCTATATTGCATGTATTCAATGTATTTTTATATATGTATTTAACTGTATTCAATATAATTATATAATTTCAATATATAAAGGATGGATTTAATCTCTGAAAATTACTCTGTTTTTGGGGTGTTTTTCGGTTGAGAATTTTTTTTGTAACTGAAAATACAAATTTTGTATGTTATAATTGAGTTTGTTGAGTTATATTAGGAGTCTATCGCGTTAATTGATTAACTTACTGTTTTTAAACAGCTGAATCTCTTTTTTCGCAAATTTCGTTACTGTATTCACGAATACAACTCGGGAATACATATGAATACAGTCTATACGTTAGTTGTAATTCCCTTTTTCCTGCCGACTTTTCCTATTGTATTCATGAATACATTAGCTTAAATACATCGAATACACTCTATAACAAGCTAAAACATAACTATAGGAAGTAATTTAGTAAATGGTAGCTATGACAAGCTAATAAGCACTAAAACATAGTGATTTCTAAAAATTTCTCTTTTTTTAGAAAAAAATATTTCTTTAAATCCTTAATAAAAATATCATGACGTAGTCGATTAATCATATATAAACAACTTCTGATTGCTTAGTGCGTACAAAAAACTTGATATTTGACAAGAAATCTCGTAATTGAAATGCAAATTATATATATGTATATATATATATATATATATATATATTAAGAAAATATTCATGTAAGCTATATATATATATATATATCTAGCTTACATGAATATTTTCTTAATATTTTTCTTTCATTCTCCTTTAATTCAGAGATTGCTTCAATACGTTTATATGCTGAGGTTTTTTAATTTAGGATTGACATCATTTGTTGATTTTATCAATATAGTCCATAAAGTTTTTAAAATTTCTGAAATTTGCTAGTGGTCAATTTTTTTATTGTGTATTTAAAATTGATCTTTTTCTATACAAGAGCAATTTAAATATTAAAGTAATCCAAAATGATCATTGAACTCTTAAAGTAATATTTTCTTTTGAAAAAATATTATTACTGGCCACCTAAAACTTTTTGAGTTTGTTATTAATTAAGCAAAAAAAAAGTAAATTTTATCATATTACATGCATGTCAAAAATCTAAATTCTAGTTGATATGGAAGGGTAGTGAGCAATCTAGGGTTGGGGAGTGATGATTATAGTTAATAGTTTTTTTTAGTTTTCTCTTTTTAAAAATTAAAAATTAAATAATTAATTAATTTGAATTTAGCCTCAAGGGCCAGCAGGCTGACTTGGGCCGGGCTTATAAGCCTCAATTTTAAATGAACTCAAAAAATCCTAACCCAACACTACTCAAGTAGCAGAATGGGTTAGGCTGGCCTCACGGGCCAAGCTCATTTTGGCAGCTTTAGCAATCATATGTGTTGCACCTAAACCTTGTACTTAATTATGATTAATTAATATGTATTCTCATATTATTGATGTGAGGAAAAAGCATTACAAGACATACTTCAAACCATTACTCATTCAAGAATATGCTAAAAACAAATTATAGTAACTGCAAAAAGAATTCCCATATTGTAAGGATGGGGAAAAAGAAATAGCAATAAGTCTAACAAAAAGATAACTAATACTGACTCCTAAATAACACTACAGCTGTGCCTAACCTGAAACTCCATTTCTATTTTTAACCCTTTTCTCCCTAGCTATCACCTAAAATATGGTCATCTATTTCCCTTATCCTCCTTACATATTTGTACAAAGAACCAATGAACAAAGCAATGATAAAAACAGTAAGCAAATTAAACTAAGAACTGACATGACAAGGCAGAGGAGATAAAAAGACTAGGAAAAACTATTCTCTGCATTCTTGTTACTCAGGGTTGAATTCTGATTGCGCGGTTTGAGTACTAGCTTGTGGCGTCGTTCCCACGCAGGCCAAGGCATAGGGGTCGGGTTGAGTGTGCGTTGCCTGCTTGTCGTATGTATCCTCAGGGAAGACGTTGCTTCTCATCTCCAAGACCTTCTTGTGAGAGTTAGAGTGCAAGGATGGAACAAATGTGGGGGCTGCAGCAGGGCGGTACTCAGGGAAGAGTCGACCTTTCTTGTAGCGAACGCCACACGCGTTGCAGAGGGTTTTTGGTCCCATTGGACCTGCCCTCCATTGAGGTGTCTTTGTTATCTCACAATGCATGCATTTCCTAACTGTTTGTAATGCCCGCTGGTAATTCTGATTCGTGTCGACTGGAGCTAGAGGAACAGAAAATTTGATTGTCTTTTTCTTCTTCTTCATGTGAGACTCCCCGAAATTGTCAGATTCCAATGTATCTTCAGGCGCAAAAAATTGCTGGTGAATCTCGGTAAAAGATGATGTTGGAGACATGAGCTGACTTACTGGCCGAGGATTAAAAGTTGCAGGGCGAGGACGCTTGCTCCGAGCACGTTGTGTACCAGGGTGGCATGGACTAAGAGGAGGAGTCGTTTTCCCCACCCCTGAGCTTGATGAGCTGCTGCTGCTGCTCTCAAGCACAGAAACAGGACTTGAGGACAGGAATTTGCTATGTGATGGCTCCTTGTTTACAGGAAAATGTTCTTTCCCCATTGTCAATCCGCCACAAGAGAAGGAATCCTCCACGAATGTTGAAAGCCATTCGAGTTGAACTATATCCTCATACTACAAATACAGAAGAGAAAACAGAAAACGATATCGTTAGAGTTTCTATAAAGTATGCGATGTAACTGCATAAGCATCACCAAAATTAGAAGCTACAAGAGTAATTAGTTGAAGGACAACATACGAATTCATGTCTGATTATCCGTTTTAACGCCTAATCAAGATTAGGACACTAAACAGCACTTAATCGATACACCTAGTCTTCAATCATGACAAGATTTTCAACAGAATGTTAGTTTAAGTGACTTATTATTGCAAACTAGTACCTGCTCATTTATTATGATGGTCCCTCAGACACCAACCAACCTTTACGACATCCATGTGCAAGTGCCAATGGATTGAAGAGAAATTGACTGACTTTACCTAATATAAGGACACTCTTTTGAGCTTTTAAATAGGAAGACAAAGTATCATTTTGCAAATACACATCAGAAGGTAAATACTCTCATAATAGAAGGTTTGAATTTGAAAGTGAAATTTGAACTAAGAACTTATCAACAAGTCGTTATCAGTAGAATGTGTGGACAAAATAGTCAGATTCTAAAAGCTCCAAATGATTGAACTGACTGCACTTGTAGCAAGGTTTTGAACAGAAAAATTTTAAAACCAACCTACCATTACCATGCATTTAAGATAATTACGCATGGAACAATCACGATAATTAGTTAAGACAAAAAGCATTTTAACAAAAAACTTATGCACAAGCTGGCCTGAACACCACCTGGTAGTCAAACGCTAAAAAAAAGCAACCAATCACGTGACAAGACATTCGCATACAACAGGTCCCTTCGACAGTTGCTTAAATTTATGACGCACAAGTTTTAGATTTTGATTAATGTCGCTTAGTATTCAAATATCTCACAATCAAGATAGCAAATTTAAGAGAATCACAGTGAAGTTGCTGCACTCACAGGAACTAAGAGCTCGGCTGAGAAGTCGGAAGGTGAATTTCTGTGGCTGCTGAAGAAAAGTGGATCGGAATCTGGCAAGGGGTCGTTGCAAATGCTTGGAAAATTCTTGCAATCGGTAGAGTCAAGGTCACCACACTCATTTTCTGGGGAAAATTCAATAAAATCATCCATATGGTCAAAGAAGCTAGCACAATCTATCTCATCCACTAAATTTGACGCCATGCTATATACTCTTTTTTCCTCTAAACTATAGCTGTTACCTGTAAAAAAACAAACCAATACGATGAATAACGAATGCCTAGATAACAATTCATCATCTTCCAATTATCCTACACTTAATAGCAATGAAGGTGAAATTGGAATGCATATAAACAATATAGAGTAAGAAGATGAGCGCAGGTGCGGACCTGGCGTATTACCGACCCATAACTTTTGACGCAGAGTAAAAATTTATTAAAATTACAAAAATAGTAGATATGAACTCATAACTTTAAAAATGTTATGGGTTCAATACTAAAAATTTTAAAAGTTGAACCCATAGAGTTTAAATGCTGGATCCGCCTCTGGATGAGCTGTATTCCCTCTGCTACATACACTCCTTTTTAAGTATGTTCCAACAATTGACCTTTTTGATATTCAGAAGCATTTTAACTTAAACTTCTCATTTTATCCTTAATGACGTAATTTTATAGAATAATAATATTATGACATATTTAAGATCACAATTTTCAAAAATATTTGTTTTCTTAAACATCACACCATCAAACACCTACACATAAAACGGACTTAGAATTTACTAGCGCAAGAATGCAGCAACTACCCTTAATGACATGAATTTATACTCACCGGAATTTCAAGACATAAGTTCCAAAAATGTTTTTTTCTTAAACATTGCACCATCAAACACCTTCACATAAAATGAGACGGCCGAGCATTTACTGGCGTAAGCATGCGGTGAAGGGTAGGGGCCACCATCAGCCCCAACTTAGCTTCAAGCTGGAGCAATGTTGTCACAATGATGCTAGCCAGGACAAAGGGGAGCATGGCCCATTTTTAGCAGAAAAAGGTTGAAAATTCTTTTTGGATTCTTGTCACTTACATTTGACAAATTAATTTACAGTTGGCCAAAAAAAGGAAAATTAGAAAATAAAACAAATAAGCTGGTGTGAGAATGAACAAGCACACTACTGAAAATGAGGATGAACTAATAATACTTAAATAAATCGAAGCAAATTCAAAAAATGCAAATGCAAATTCAAAACAATACCTCTCAAGAAATGCAGGAAGTCACAGAGCCCTTAAAATGCAGAAAATTTCTGAGTAATCAAAATTTCTTAAAAATTCACTCCACTAAAGAACATTCCCCTGAAATATATCAAGAAAAAAATATTAGGAACACATCAAAATAATGCAAATAGCAGAGTAAAAATGGAAACTTTATGCATAAAAGTCTCTGAAATATAAAGTTTGGCTCATTTCAAGCAAAACAAGTAAAAATACTTAACATTGTTTTAGCTTTGTTCAATTTTAAAGATAAGCAGAAAAACACCAAAGAAAAACTCTACAGCAACTAAACAGGGGCCTCAAATATAAGTATCAAACTACAGAAAAGTACAAAGAACGGGGGCGGAGCTATAGCAGTTGACCATTGTTTGTCGAAAAATTATAGAGTATATAGTTAGCGGCAAAGCCAAAAATTTTGACACAAATTTTCAAGGATGTTCAAAATTATAGAGTGTATATGCATATATGTATAAAAAGTATAATTTTCTATACGACATAGTATAATTTTCGGGCAAAATGTGCTCAACTAATTACGGGCCCACGTGGTTGAACACACTTAGGAAATTCCTGATTTTGCCACTTCGAATAATACTGCAATATCCCACAAAAGAATAGCTCCTCTCAGGGACGAGTTCAGCGAACACAGTAACTTCAGTTTAGTAGGCATTTGAACATAAAAATTATAATTTCTGAAAAAATTAGTTTTTAGAGTTAAGTTCAAATTTGGAATTTGAAACTATGTTTGGACATGGATTTCACTTGAAGAAAATATCAGGAAAAAAATGTTTTTCTGAAAATTTTGAAAAACTCATTTTTTTTTAAAAACGCATTGTTAAATCCTTTATTTCTGAAAAAAAAAGAAAAAAAAATTATGGATAAATGGAGCCTTAATATATTTTTGTTTAAATTATTAATTTAGAATTCAATAATTTAAATAGTTTAAAATCCTAAACTCATACGCTTCCAAATTCTAGCTTCCTCTGAGTCTCTTCTCTGTCTCTTATGAAACAAAGGGCAGCCCGGTGCACTAAGCTCCCGCTGTGCCCGGCCGGAACACAAAGGCCTATCGTACGCATTCTTACCCTGCATTTTTGCAAGACGTTATTTTCAAAGCTCGAACCCCCTCCTTACCACATGACAACAACTTTATCGGTTACGCCAAGACTACCCTTCTCTCTTACGAAGCAAACAGAGTTTTAAAAGAAACACTGAAATTTTAGGAAAGGATAAGAGGGATACTCAATTTTACAAAAAAAAAGAAAATTTCTGAGGAGTGATAAACAGAAACAGCAATTCTAAACAGGGAATTCAAATAGAACAAACAAAAAAGGAAAAACAAGAATAAAACTATAGGCTATTAATAGTGTGAATGAATGAAGTGTACCTGAAGAAAATCTGAGAAGAGAAAAGAATTAAGAGAAGCGTAAAGGGTTTATGAGTAAGAAATTTATAGTAGGAATGAAAATGAAGAAAGCTAAAAAAAGGAAAGAAGAGAAAAAGGAAGGTGCTAGCTAGGTGAGGCTCTTATTCATTGCTAGCTGTACCTTTTTACCAATCTCAGCTCAGCTGACCACCGTCGTCGTCGCGTTGTCACTTAAATTTTATTATATTATTTAAATCGACGAGAAAATGTATCACTTTATTTAATGATTGATTTTGTATAATTGTGTTATTATCTTATTTTTTTCTTTCAGTTCATCCTTTATTATTATTAAATAATTTTATTTTATTATTTACCTTACTTTTTTATATAAAAAATTTACCTCGTATTATAATTTTTCTTTACAATATTACAAGTTTATTCTTCATAATGCTGGTGTATGATATCATGAAACAACGATATAATCTATTCAAATATTGTATTCATCAAACGATACCATACGGCAAATACATTATGAAACAGTGCGTAATAACCATCCAAATAAGTCGTAAGTCTCCCCTCCCTCTCTCCTCGTTTCCTCACACGGGTCCCATTCCTGTCTCACCATTTTTTTTTTGGGTTATACTTATTATAATTCTATTAATAGATGAGAAGATGAGGTATACACAAACCTTACATATACTTTTATGCGGTAGAGAGGTACTCGATTCAAAAAAAAAAATCAAAATAAATTTAGAAATACAAGAATAAAAATCCTATAGAAGAGAAGAGTAATGATAAGAAAAAATAGTAAAGTTAATCATAGTAAAAGAAAAATATATAGTCATAAAATTGAAGGATAAGATAAAGATGACATAATAACAATAATACTAGAAAGGAGAACCGAGAACGGGAGCAATTAAGGTGCTCTAAACTATAACCACACGATTACCTACTAATTTTTTTACCATGATCACACGACTTGCTCCTGACCTTTTAGTCGACACCGATGCTAGTATTATACAATCAGATATCTCTACAATAATACTTTTATATAATAATTATTCACTATAAAAATTAAATTTTTTCAAAAATAATTTTTATGTTATGTTATAATATATGTAATCTATAGCAGTAAGAAAATATCGAAAAATAAACGAAACAGTTATACAAAGGTTTGACCATACCAATTTCATTAACCACTACAAATTCCATTCTCTTTTTCTATCTTCTTTAATTTTGATGTACACTTATGCAAGTAAAAAATAATAAGGTATTTGGTGGAACAAATAAAGTACACGCAAACTAATAATGAATTTCACCATTATAAAATTAATAGTTAAGCTTTATATACTTCAATTTTAAAAAAATTACAACATGAGAATAGACCTGAATTTTGAAGAAAAATGTATATTTTTAATCGCTCTAAAAGATAATAGCCGATAAAATAATATTATTTTTATATATATATATATAATTAATTAATTTTACCCGTCGGCCAATTTTATATTTTGTCCAATTTTGAATTGTTTTACATCTAATTGTTTCTGTTCTTTTTCAACGATTTAACTGCGGAACCTTAACGTAGTGTTCTCCCGTAATTATTGCCGGTTTTGGAAAAGCTAAAGCGCGTCAATTGCCTCGTCTGTAACGGCCGTTATTTTTGACATTTGAGTTGCTTTCAGTTTGTTCTTTCACTTATCGAATTTGACTTCCGTATCCTATGAGCAAGTGAGACTCACGGACTAATGATATCATTACATGCAGATTGACTGACGTTTTATGACCAATTAGGAAGGCGAGTGTTGTGGAGACGTTTGTTGTCGCGTGGAGCTTTTGGAGCAAAAATCGAACAAGGTAAAAAGTATAACTACCGTTACTAAATGACAAAAGGGTGTACGGTAAACGGCAACAGATTTAATAAACTTGTCTTTTCATTCTTGCGCAAAATAAAAATCACTTTAAACAAATCAGATTAGTTGTAAATAAAATAACTTCAATGATTAGCTATGTGTATACAGGTAAAAAATAGTACCGACTAGCCAGTTTTCGGAAGATAGTCAATATTTATCAAGTCATTAAAATAACCACTATTTTGCTGCAACAGAGATCAGTCCAACATAAGATACTGGAGTTTGGTGCACCTGTGTACGAACTTCTAGCATATTTTGCTGGAACTCCAACACGCGAAAAGTTCCAGCATAATATACTGGAAATTCGCGCACCTGTGTATGAACTTATATGCTGGACCAGTATACTTTGCTGGAACTCTAGTATAATATACTAAAGTTCCAGTATACTTATGCTGGAGTATTTTTCAGATTTTGAACAATGTTTTCGTTCAGATTTATCTTTACATGAAAAGTGTCTAAAATTCTATTACTTTTGAAATTGTGGTTATTATTGAATGACCACTTGTAAATCTGGCTATTTTTGAATTTCTCCCGTGTATATAGTCAAATTTCTCTATAACAGTCTGATTTGTTCCGACTATAATTGAATTTTATAGCAAATTACTGTTAAGGAGAACATATATTATAACATAACATAAACATTGATTCCAAAAAGTTTCCTTCTATAAAGAAATATTATTATATGTGGATACTTGCATTTATACTTTGCTATTCATTTTCAGAAACATATTCAGAATTTAAATTTAAACAGTTCAGTTTTAAAGTTCTTGATAAATACGTATTATTCTTTAAAATTATAAGTTAATAGTTTCTTGTCGAGCTGCCTCTTTCAATATTAACGACTAGTGTTTCTTTATTAAAAGGAAAAAAGGGAATAAGAAATGGTCTTCTTTTTCATTTTTATTTTTACTTGCACTTTTAACATAACTTGGATTGTACTCTGTGAATATCTTCCTTCCAAATTACTTTTCCCTTTTGTTTTAATAACTTTTAACAACAATATAATAATTTAGGTAGATCTCTATATTTCAATTTTAGTCCGATGGTTACAAATTAATCCTAGATTAGTTATCGTTTAAATAAATCATCATTTGAAGCAACTCACAATTTTTCCTAAAATATATGATTGGTTGGTAACAAATTATTTTCTGAATGATGTGTAGAGAGAGCAATTTATCATATATGGAACGTAATGGCTTAAGCCGTTATTTCTATTTTCTAGCTCGAGCGCCCTTGTGCCGAAAATGAACATGGATAGACGGTCTGTCGAAGCTACGGGATATAAAAATACATTGGCAGGGGAACGTTCCGCCTTAGAGAGAAGCCTCCGCACGAGCGGTGATGGATGAAACGGAACGAGAATGTCAATTTGAACTCGATGCACGAAAACCTAAGGGCAGGCGTGTGAAAAAATTAATTTGCCTCTTTCATTTTAGTGTTCATTGTCGAATAAGATGCTTAACCTCGCCCCCAACTACGGGGATTCATTATGCAAAAATATACCATTTAATTGAGTGCTAAAATTATTCATTAATAATTAATCATGAGCAAGATAAAATTGCTCAACAACCAAAAAATAATAAAGAAATAACCAACACTTAGCAAAAGAAAACTGATTATTTTCAGTGAAAGTGGAAGAGAAGTTCTTTTAACAAGAAATTGTTCAAACAAATTAAAATATTGATTAGTTAAACAAAGTATTTTATATAAGAAAAACTAAAACCAAATTAATGATTGTCAATTCCTTCAGTTCGAAGATAAGCAATTAAAGTAGTTGTGTCAGTCCATAAGTTTAAGAATCTACACTAGTTTGCACTATCTGCAAATGCACATGACATTTTATTCCTTTTTTTTTTTTTTTTGTATTTGTTAATTCATGCAGATCAAGTAACAGATAAAAAATAATGAAAATGAAAATTCACACAGGTGATACTAAGCCCGTTTAAACAAAAGAAAATTTTCACTTTTTCCGAAATTAATGTTTGGCCATAAAATTTCAAATTTTCACTTGAAGATGAATTTTGAAATTTTTCGGAAATTTGAAAAACTCCAAAAAACTGTTTTTCAAAATTTTCACTCAAATTACTCACAAAACTTCAAAAACAACCCAAAATTATATTCATGTCCAACACAACTCTAGTTTTCAAAAAGAATTTCACTTTTTTCCGAAATTTTACAATTCTTATGTCCAAACGCCTACTGAAACTAGAAGATCAATATTTACCAAAAAGACACTTCATATATTAGAGATATAATTATTAAAGTACAATATTACAGAACTCGTAGGAGCCGTTTGGTATGATTGATAAGCAAAAATTATCATGTTACAAAAATTTAGTATCGCCTTATCCCTTGTTTGATTATTAATACCGAAATAAGTTATCTTATGATGAAAAATAGTATCGGGATAACTTATATACCTGTCAGAGGATGAAATAATAATCCCAGAATAAATAAGTAATTTGACAATCCCAAAATTGTATAACATATCAAACAGTCAATAAGAAATAATATCATGATAACTAATTCCAATGTAACTAATTCTATTATAACTTAGTTTTCAAACGAAACGATCTGTTAGTATTATATATAATCCTTAAGTACAACGTATTGAAATATTGTGAATGCTACAGAACACTATAATATTGAAAATTCATAGAACCAATTTCGACTAATTTGGGGTTGACACGGAATAATTATTATATTAATTCTTTTGTTGTTAAAAGCTTTCAACAAATCAAATTAGAAATCCTTAGGCTAGAAGAAGAAGAAAGTCAATACAAAACAATACTATATGAGGTCATGGTATCAGAAAATTGGGGTAGCTGCACATGGGAATGTACATGCAAATTTAGAAATAGAGGCGGATTCATGATTTAAACTCTACGAATATAATTGTAAGATTTTAATATTGAATCAATTATATTTTTAAAATTACGGGTTCGAATCTATTATTTTTGCAATTTGAATGAATTTTTACACATAAATTTTTACTGAACGTCGGATCTATAACTACCACATTATATCCGCCACTGATTACATGCATCAAATCCAATATTCCCTTAGAAAATGTCTAATAAACAAACTATAAAGAGGTTTCTTTGTCTAATTTCGAATCAATGCTCCACTGTAGTAAGTTATGCTGTTCGGACTCTCTAAAAATTATTTTTCAATGCATATTAGAATCCTTTAAAAGTAATATATTTTTGGAGGATCTAACACGAGTGCCGTAGTATTTTAGAGAATTCGCACAACATAGATGATAAGCACCGTACCACTAAACAATGACCCTTTATTCTTAGATAAGTTCCAAATAGAAATCATCTACCTTAATTTGCGTGATGTTGTTTGATTAATATGTTGTCTAAAAAAGAAAAATCAAAATTTTAGAACTTGCAGTTTTAAATATGCCATGATAGATTATAAAAACATATCATTAAAGATAAAATAAAAAATTTAAACTTTAATTATTTTTAGATATAAAATTTTACCTCTTTTAAAAATAGATAAATAAGAAAACAATACTACATAAAATGGAACAAAATAGTATTATACCCTATGTTTCAATTTACGTGAACCTATTCTTTTTTAGTCCGTGCAAAAACGAACGACTTTTCATTCTATTTTCAGAAATAGTTTACTTTTATGCAATGATTTATAGCCCGACGAAATATACGTGCCTCATTTTATACCATAAGTTCAAAAATCTTCTATTTTTTTTTAAAACTTCATGCCCGATAAAATAGGTTCACATAAATTGAAATGGAGGGAGTAATATTTTCTAGCCATGATGTTACCACTACTCTAACAGCTTGATTGGACGGTTGTTACATATCGTTTCATAATGTATCATATCATATCTTATTGTATTATACTGTATTGTTTGATGAATATAATATTTGGATAGATTATATCGTTTGCCGTTGTATCACGATATCACGCACCATCAATATGAAGAATAAACTTGTAATATTATAAGGAAAAATAATGATATAGGGTAAAATTATAATATTAAAAGCTAGGGTAAATGATAAAATAAAATTATTTAAAAATAATAAAGGGTGAGATGAGAGAAAGAGACAAGGCAACGATGCGACAACATCAAATCGGCCGTTACATAAAGTGGCACATTTCGCCGTTACGTAACGACAAATTTAACGATACGATATAATAAAATTTAAGTAATAATCAAAATAAATTGTATTTCAAATAACAATACGATAAAATACAATAGCTAACAAACATTCAAACAAGAGTAAATATTTTAGTTCTTACAATAATGGTTTGTATATTGCTGTCCCCTCACTTTCTCCTAACTCCCTTGAAGTTGAACCTATTATTAATTTATTATCATATTTTATTTTCTCTAAACCAATATAGGCTTTTAGGTCAAATTCTTCTACTCTAGTTTATAACTGCACCCTCCATGTGTATACATTATATAAAAAATTAATTAAACAGGTCATATAAATTATCATTAATTTAGATATTCGTTACCTACTACCTAATCTGATGTGAGTAGTTAAAACTTAAAAAGAGTTAAATTTAAGAACTAGTTGAGGTAAAGTTAAATAGAAGTATTAACATAATTGCACTAATCTGTTTGAATTGTTGTTTATGGAATCGCTACAACTAGGGATGTACATGGATCGAGTTGGTTCGAATTTTATCAAAATCAAACCATACCAACTATATCAGTTTTATTGGTTCAATTTTATCAGGTTTTTCGGGTTTTTGTTACTTAAATATTATTTCAATTTTACTTTGTTAAATTTTTGATAAGTAAATATATGTTTAGTAAAAATATTAAAAAATTAACAAACATATTATCTATTAAAATATTCTTATGGGAGAATTTTCTTAGTAACACATGTAATAATTATTTTTTTAGTCGTCTGACCTTTTCTGTTGATGTACACTTTCAAGGTTAACCGCATTTGGTAATTAAACATAAAAATCAATATGATACCTAAATAATAATAATAACTTCACATTCGAAAAAGATATAAGAATTTAATAGATCTTAACATATGATATGAATATGGAAGAACATAGAGATTGTCGCATTTCAGTAACACTTGATAAGAAAGTGATCATACAACTCATTATTTAAGGTTAATAAATATAGAACACTTCATGTACTATTAAATATTATATCCCGCAAGAGAATCCCAAATATTTCTAGACATATTTTAAAGGAAATTTTATATAAAATCTTAAAAGTATATATATAAAATTATATATTTATATGTCGGTTTGGTTCGAATTTTTTTACTCAATATCAAACCAAATCAAACAAAACTTAATTGGGTTTTTTAATCGGTTTGATGTTATTTTTCGATTCGGTTTGTACACCCCTAACTACAACATAAAAGAGTATCTCATTCATCTCGCTAAAGTTTATTAGAATTGGAAATTAGACTTTTGTTACAGTAATAAAAACCAAATTAGAATGTCACTTTCTCAACCTTTTCCTTCAAAAATTGAACCAAAATCAAAATTTCATAATTTTGGTCGTGCCTATGTGTGGTTGTCACGTAAATAAAAAGGAAAAAAGAAAAAGTTGAACTGGAGGTCACGTGCAGAGAGCGTGCGAGCAAGTACGAACCCATGTTCTTTTTAAGATGGGCCCACAAGCACGTTAGCCACGTGGCAGAAGTGAAGTGGAGCTCACGAGAAAGACAAATCCAGCGTGGTGATGCCAGCTTGGCAAATGCCCAAGAACAGGCCCTAGGACAGAGGTCACGTGACTTTGTTTAGGGATTTGAGCCTCAATTTTTTCTTATTTTAAAAAAAAAGCAGTACGTAGCTTGATTCAGACGAAAGTTTTTTCCATTTAAAATACTTTTGTTAAGATCTTGTCAAGAGAAACCATAGCATACGGTCAAACCTCTCAATAAACACGGGTGTTTCTTGATCGGTACGGCATTATATTTAAATATTTCGGTTTGATATTTTTGATATTCGATTTCGTAAAATATTATATCAATACCATACCTAATTATATTCAGTATGATTCGGTTTTTCTCTTTTTGGTTTCGGTTTATTCGGTTCGATAACTTCGATTTATTCAATTTTGAATACTAACTAGTGCATAGAGTCATAGACGGTAATATTCTTAATTAAAGTACAAAACTAAAAATATTTCTTGACAAAAATTTTATCCAAAACCAACAAATACCAACACACAGAGAGAGAAAACTTAGAAAAATATCTTGTTACTTGCTTAGAGTTAATTAATGAACTTAGAGAATAAATGAAAGTAAAATTTTAGATTTTTTATATTTATGTTATAATTAATAAAATGTGTATTGTGTAATATATATATATTTCGTATGGTATCGATATTTTGGTATGTTATTTTAAAATACCAAATATCATACCTAATACCAATATTTTTTAAAGCTTAAACGAAATACCATACCGAATACCAAAATATCGAATATCCAATACCAAAATTTTTGGTTTCGGTACGGTAATTCGGTGTTTACCAAATTATGCACAGCGCTATCTATAACAGTCTCGTTTATTCAGAATATTTTTGGATATATAGCGAAATACTGTTTAACAGAACATATATTATAACATAATATAAAACTTGATTCTGAAAAAGTTTAACTTTTATAAAAAAAGTGTTGTTATATAGGGATGTTGTTATAGATAGGTCTGACTGTATAATTATATTAGTGTTGGTTTGAAAATCACATTGTAATTATACAATCTAGTAATTACACCGTATATAATTGCAAAGTCAAATTATTTGTTTTAATATAGTTATAATATAATTACATGTGACATACTTGATTGCACAATTATAATTAGATAAGTAGATATTTTGTATTCTAAAATAAAAATTAAAGATTTTTTTCCGGGCGAACATATAAGTAAGTTTTACGACAAATATACGTATATTTAAGACATGAAAATGAGTGCTTATTTTAAACATACATATTTTTCTTTAAAATATATTAAAGAATTATAAATTAGTAACTAATGCTGTAAAGAATAATCAGTACCTCTCAAACAAATAATATTTTAACTTGAATTAAATCATAATAAAAAAATCTAATAACTGTTTATTAACTTACCTGAAAATAATATGAAATTTCATGATTTGTTTATTTTTTTGAATTAAAAAAGAAAAAGATAAATATGATTTGAAAAAGGACTTTTCTATAATAAACATTTATATACTAATTAATAGAACATAAAACTATTTATGGAAAAAAAATACCAACAGTATTATCAATCTATCTACAATATAATTTATACAGAAATTCGTTATTATGAACCTAATAATTTTTTCAAATTATCATAATAATCAACCAAAATTCTTCCGATAAAATAATTATTTCAATAAAGATAAAAAGGGAAGGATATCAGGACGTGGAACTCAGCTGCAAATATGCAAGCTCCTTTGGCAAAAAGGATAAGCTGTGGATTTATTGGGTACACATCTACTATAGTAAAGGTAAATCAATCTGGGAAGCCACCGGAAAGTAAGCTTCGGTGGCAAACGGTTGGGTTGGGTCAGATATGGACGTGTCAAAACGTGTAATGTAAAACAGATAAATTATACAACCCGACCCATATTTAATACGGATAAGAAAGGGGTTAATCAACGAATAATATAAATATCTTCTTGAATATGAACACTTGGCTTTACCTAAAAGTTAAATCTGTTAGTTATCCATTGATTATCCATTTTCTAAGTGAATAATGACCCGTTTTTAAAAACTTCATTTATCCAACCCATTGCCACCCCTATTCCTGTGTGGTGCAAAAAATATTTTAAAGGCAAGGAAGTTTGTTGATGAAGCAGGGCTTAGGGAGGATTATTTTAAGGCATTGCAGAAGTTTTCTATCAGGAAAATGTATGCATTACTCAGAGGGGATTTTCAGAAAGTCACAAGGAGAAGACTTGTGTGCAACAATTTTGGAGCTCCAAGATGGATATTCATTCTTAGATTGGCAGCATATGAAAGGCTACAAAAAAAGGAGACTTATCCTCTATGTGCAAATGCAAATGAGGTAGTTCCCATTTGTTTTACATATGTGCAACTTCTGCAGAAATATGGTCCAAGATACTTAAATGGCTGGGCATATTTAGGGTACCAATGGATTGGAAGAGTGAGTTGGATTAGGCTACAACACACTGCAGGGGAAGAAGCGCTAAGGCTGCGGTGTATAGAATGTGCTTGGCAGCTGCAGTCTATTTTCTCTGGCGAGAAAGAAACATTAGAGTTTTCCAGCAGCAACAGAGATGTGCAACTGCTACTGTTCGACAGGGAGTACAAGAAGTATTTTATAGAGGATATATGAAGCCACGACTAACAAGTACTTTGCAGATGCTAGATTTCTATCCAAAGTAATTTTATAGGCTGAGAGATAGGATATATGTAATTGTGATACTGAGGTTGGAGGACAGTAGGAGATAGAAGACATAGGACTTTGAGGAGCGAAGCTCAAGACTCGGATTTGTTATGTTCTTGTACTGTATAGATCTTTGACTACATGATGTAATTCTCAACTCCTTGAGAATTGGAAACTGTAATTGACTCCCCTCAATTATACCCATACTTGGCCAAACAAACAGGCCAAACTGCATAATTACACCCAAAACTCATAACCTGTAGAGCCATTGTTGGCTAACATGACCTACAAGAATTTTTTTTTGATGAGATAAATTGTTGTATTAAAAGGCATCAAGAAGATGCAAGAGAACATGACCTACAAGAAATTGAGGACCAACTGTGACATAAGGTCTAACCTGCTTGGGTAGGCCTTGCTGGAATAAGGCCTGATTGGCGAACATGTTCAGTATCTAGTCAACTGATTCACTCAAGAACGACAAAACACAACCAATTGATCATAGTTCTGGGCAATAAATAAACTATAGACATATCTGGCTTAGCCAACGATGAGAAGATAAGGGATTAAGAACTTCATGTTGTCCCATGCCACCATGCAGCTAGGTTTATTTTCATTAGCAATAATCTTTCTAACAGCATAGACCTCGAATCTAATAGAGATTAAACTGCTGTCTGAGACATTATAACAAATCTAGCCGATAATGGTAACTCATCTTCTGGAATGACCCAAATCCTTAAAAGAGCATAGAGCAGATTAACCACATGCTAGAAGTGAGTAGATGAAGAGCAGCTCATACTTGAACTGTGAAAAGAAAGGTATAAATGGAAATGGACACTCATCAAGCTACAGTTGTTCCTTTATTTTGCCTGAGGATGAGATGCAATGAAATCAACAGCTAAATTTATCGACTGGATCTTGTCAGCTTCATTGTCAGGAATCTCAAATGCAAATTCTTCTTCAAGGGCCATCACGATTTCCACGGTGTCTAAACTATCTAAACCAAGATCATTTTGGAAGTGAGCATTTGGGACAACCTGCCAAGTAAATGTAAAATGACATCTGTAAATATAATAGTAACAGTACTACATGAAACTAACAAAGAATGAAATGCAGAAAATAACCTCAACGATCACAAGTAAACCTAAACTAAAGACTACAAATTCGGACAGCCGTTTTTGTCAGAGAAAAGGATATGCATCCAGGCTGAAACCGGCGCTGTCAGTGCTCTCCACGAAGCAACATTTACATAAACATCAGCAAGACCATAAACAGAAAACAGAAACAGTGGTAGCATCACTAGCAACAAAAACTAACAAGCAGTCGCGGCCATTCCAGGAATGTGCTGACGTGAAATAGAACTGGAAGAGGATTTAGGGAGATGGATAGACATGGGAAACAAGGGGGACATTGTTGGTGTGGAGGTAGGAAGGGTGTTAAGAGGTTTCCTTCCCCAACATTTCGAGTGTCATGCCGGAGAAAGATGACTCTGCAACACATCCGTAGAATACATGAAAGACATGTGCATTGGAAATCGTGGTTAGGAGGCATCTTCAGAATTGGAAGATGAACGAGTTTCAAAACCTGGTGGAACTACTTCACAAGCACAACATACCAAATGATACACCGAACTCATAGAGATGAAGGGTGAAGACTGAAAAGGGACAGTTTGTTTATAGCCGAATATTACAGGCATAAATTCCCAATTAGAGAAGATTCGGACTTCTATAACCAAGCGAATTGGATCCTTAGGATATCCACGAAGGTGCTCTTCTTACGGGTGGCAGCTAGAGATGCGATACTGAAAACAGAAACCTTAAAAAGAAGAGAATCGCTTATGTGTTGGTGCTTCATGTGCATATATTCGAGCCAAGACATATATCATATCCTCTGCTGTACAATGGTGGCGTTGTGTTTGTGGCGGCTGGCCCTGGATTGGTTTAGAATGTAGTGGGTGATGTCAGGCAACGTGAAGAAAGTGCTACATAGATGAGCTTTTAGAAGGACAAAGAGAAGGTCTAGGGCATGGATGTCCCGTTAGCTCTCGTGTGGGTTTTTGGATAGACAGAAACAGAAAATCTTTCGAAGGGGCAGAATATGATTTTGTTAATATAAGGGATGATTTTTTTATGTTTCGGCTTCTCTTGGTGCAACCATGAAATCCCTGCATCTTTTAGTGAGAATTGTATATTGAGTAAGTTCTCTACTTTTTTGGTATATGGCTTCTATAGGAGGTTCTCCATAATAATAATTATTTACCTTGTCCAAAAAGCACAAGGGAGAAATTGCTCCCAGAAACTAACCACCAACACTTCTTTTGACAACGGAAACTAACCACTAACACTAAAATACATAATTGCATTGAGATTTAACTATTGATGTTTTCCTCCTAGTTTAAGAAATCTTTTAATTTGTATTTCACATCTACATATTTACTGTTTACGTAAATAGAGGGTTAAAAATCTAGAGTCATACTATGACAAGCTCTCCATTTCCTTTTTGTACTCTTCAGCTCTTCCATAAGTAAACTTCCTACTAGAATGTTAAAATATAAGTTTAAGAACGTTAGAGTTAAGAATATTTGCAGAGTTCTATACAAAAATTGGACAGTGTCGACATCAATACAAATATCAGATGTATATCGTGTTTAATGCCGGTAAATAGGCATGTGTAGCATTCATTACATTAACAAGTCATTAGAATATTTCTTCTCTTATCCACTCCTCACATGATAACAAAGCATTTGTGAGAGAATAATCCTAAAAGGCAGTGTCATCACAATTCCCCCCTACGATGCCCTTGTCATAGACTCGGAACACCGCTTTTAAGTTGTGATATTGATAGAGATTCTACTTATTCTGACCTCTTTCCTTTCAACAGAGCTCATATAAGAATCCTTTTTTTTTTTAATTAATATGAACTTATACAAGAATCCTATTCTTCAATGACCTCAAGAACTTGTTGCTATGGAAGAAGTTTTCCTCTCTATTTGTTGTATTTCCTTGCTAGAGCTAGAGTTCAGAATCGATAACACTTCACCATATTGTACACTAGGCTTATATTATAACTTAATTATGCACAACAGATATAAGGGCGAATTGCAAGTTACCTCCCCATGATATTTAGCAGCAGATTAGCTCCATACCTCATTGCTCATATCTCTCTGTCACTCTAAATGACGGAGTGATAGCTCTTAATAACACTAGTATAGAAACTACAAGGGAACAATCTACATCTTTATCACTATTCAAAAGTACCACCTAACATTGTATGATTGTAAGCATGAGTAAACACAAAGGGCAGTGGACTGGGGCTTTCAGACCACAAAGAGGTAATGAACCAATTTCACCGCCATAGATGGGCAATCCACAAGTTGCTGAACCACAACGAGGACATATTCATTATTCGTAACTTTTGCTGCATTTTGTCTTACCTGAGGCTATCAGTTACCAATTCCCTGAGGCTGAATAAATCTTAAAGCTGATTAATATATGAACATCAGCATCCTTTTGAGCGTCCACTCAAAACCAGAATTTTATCAAATTCCCCTTTAGTTGCAGTACAGCTCCTATTTTTATCTTCTCAATTCTAAAATAAAAAATCTCACTATATTCTCTAGCTAAAAGATATAATCACACTACCCTCGAGAAAAATTACACACAGTATAAACCAAAACGGACCAGCAGCCTTACAAAAACTTAACGCCCAGTAGCGGAGCTAAATGGAGGCAAGGGGATCCAATTCGTTGCAAAATTTTACTGTGCTAATAGGAAAAATCTAATCTTTTTTGTTATATATAAACTGTTGACTCACCTTGATATAAGGAAAAAGTCTAGTGAAATGGAAAAATGGGTTTAACAGGTTTAAGTTCAAATGACAAGCGTGACATTCTAGTATTTTTCTGCATTCCCTTGTATAAAATTCCTGACTCCACTACTATTGACGCCCATGGATAACGTTAAAAACACAAAACAGAAGTGTAAACAAAACACTCCCATGCCTAAATTAGCCGAAACCTGAATAAAACCCTAATTTCACTTCAAGTCATTTCCTGAGCAACAAATTATAAGTAGTATATATACATATAAAACGAGAAATGTTGGAAAAATTACCTTGGAAGGATCAACTTTTTGGAAGTTTTTGACGACATTGATGACGCGATCTCTGACTTCATCTTTATCGAGAAATGAGCCTCTTACTTCGTCAGAGAACTGACGCCGGAAAAGCTGACTGAATGAGCCTCCGATTAGCCTAGGGTTTCGAAGTTGTGCCGGCCGAGCTTCCACTCTCAGGTACTTCAACAGAGCGATTCTCGCCGCCATTGAGAATTGAGAATGATGAGAAAGAGAGGAGAAGGCCAAAGATTGAATAGCCACGTGAGAAGATCTTTACGCGATTTATATATCGGAAAGGCTAATTCGATTTTTATCTCGCATTAAGACAAGGCAATTTATAAATCGCAATCTCATTTCAAGTCCAATTTAATAATTTTTGAGCCCAGTTGCCCCCTTTTTAATTTTTTTTTTGGACTTCCTTATTAATTCCGTATAAATATCCTTTTCAAATCTTACTCTTCATTAATAATGCTTCGATAGAGAATACCAAAAAAAAAAAAAATTGATTTATTGATACAGAATTCTTTAATATAAGATGATACGTTTACTAAAGGTGTAAAAAGATTTTCAATTGATAAATCACTATTGAGTATGATAAGTGAATTCTATGTGGGCAATGAACATGATTTGAAGTTAAATTTGAAAAAAATATTATTTTCAATGACTTTGCAAACACTGACTATTTTTGAATGACCAATCCAAAAACTGGCTAGCCCGTACTATTTTTACCATCTCTTATGCTGATGGAAAAAACAATTAATTCTTACGCTCATATGACAATCCTTTGCTCCTTCATTTCATTTAATTTACATTATTTCACTGTATAAGATAGAAAGAAAGAAAAGAACTTATGAAATTTATCTAACAAAAATAAAATTAATTACTAAAAGAAGTGCACCATTGCTGCGCAAAGAGGAGATTGGTTTTATGACACATTACAAGTATTATTTTAGTTATACTCCCTCCGTTCCAATTTATGTGAGAAAAAATAAAGATTTTTGAAATTTATGGTCCTAAACAACACAAAAAGGGCCTAGAGTATTTGTGTGGTTATAAAAACTTCTCATTAAGGGTGAAATTGTAAGTTTAAGCTAAATTGTTACCAAATTTAAAAAAGGATCATTCTTTTTGGAACAGACCAAAAAGAAAATAGATTCGCATAAACTGGAACAGAGTGAGTATGTCTCTTTTCACATGAGAATATGAGATCGGCAAAAAATAACACGAGATCAGTGAATAGAACACAAAAAATCTATGTAGGATCATTTTCTTCTGTTCAAATCGTAACTGGTCATAGGAGCTAATTTCCTCCTAAGCAGACAAAATCCTTCCTATTTTGTTCTCTTTGTGTGGGAATTTCTAATAACTATTTCTGTTTTAGGGAGAGGGTGAGAATGTTCACAAGGACCAACTAGTACGAAACATCAGTGCAGGAAACTGAGTAGCTCCATCTTTCACATAGAGCAGACCAGGTTGCAACTTGCATTTCTTTCCTAAGTTAAAATTGACAAAGCTTTCAACTTGAAAATGTTCCAAACTTCTTGGACCTTGCATCAAACCACCAAGGCTAAAACCCCATCCGAAATCATCGTCGGGGGTATCGGATACATTAACTGCCCACTGCAAATATTTGGGATTTGATCTTTTCATCTCTACCCAACCACCAATTCTTGTACTTTCGACACGTTGCGACTCTAGTGTTATAGCGATTGATCCATCTAAGAGGCCGTTTTCCTCCAAGGGGGACTCAGAATGCCCTGGCCGTTGTAAAATGCCAATAGGCAATGACATAGCTGCGAGTCTATGCTGTTGATTTGACAGAGTAGCCGCTTTGTGTATGCCCAAGATGGATAGCTTTGTACTGCTAGTAAGTTGGCAAACAACTTGACCAAAAGTGCCAAAACAATACAAAAGTCTACCGGAATGTGGCAATGCAGAGACAAACTGAGCCAAGGAAGCAACAGTATTTAACTTTTTTACCATCACAGCAATTGCACTACCATTTAGTTGATTCAGCAGGGGCGGCCCAAATGATGAATAATCTGTCAGGCCTCTTTCCTGCAAAAAAATTGCAAGAAGAAAATTGTTATACTAGTCATTTTGTCCTTGTTTTTACATGAGGCTATACAGAAAGGCAGTGAAAATGAAGCAATACAAGCAGTGAATACAATATGCAACAACCATCTAATGACCTCCCATGTGATCTTCCTTGTTAGCTAATTGATTTCTCATAATTCCTAATATGTGAGATTTTTTTTGCACCACAAATCTGCAACTTGATTTTTCTCTATTCAATTTTTTTGGTAAAGTACATCTGCAACTTCATTTTACAGGACTTCTAACCTCTTACTTCTGCCTTGCTCTTTTTTCTTTTCCTTTTCTTTTTTCTTCAACTGTTGCTACCGAGAGTTTTGGCGAACTGTAGACTTAATTACTGCTTGTTAAAGCTAATGCATGCCTTTCATTTATTTGTTACATTATGTTTCCATTTGATAGTACTGTAGGTTTGCCATATCCAATTTTATACCTGTCATTTCCTAAAACTAAAAGAGTTTCAAACTCGATGCATTCCCAGTGTTACGTGCATAACATTAGCAGTTTAGCGTGTTTTATATGATAGCTACGCACTTGTTCATGCCAACACTGATACTTGACAATATCAATAAGAACATAAATATATCTGAGAATGCAGAATTGATAACTATTATTAGATTTCAGAAAGCAAGCTCAGTACTCAGAAGCATTTACCTCACGCGAACTTGTAGGTACTGCAACATCTCTGCACCGACCACCAACAGGAATGGCAACTGTGGAGAACCAATCACTAATATTTGCTGCATAAAGAACTTTTGCTAAAGAAAGTGGAGTGCCCTGGATATTTATTTGGCCTCTTTCGCTGCCAACAAACTCTGCAACAAGTGTATCTTTTTCACGGACAGTTGTTTCAAAAGTCAGCCTAGAATCAATACCAGTCCTAATTGTTCTTTCAACTGCATTGCGCTTGCGTTCATCAATGGTACCGATCATCAACAGTGCCCCCACAGCATCAAATTCTCCCCTTACATTAGTGCTAGCTTCTTGGAATGGACTTCCTTTTGATGATTTATAGAAAGCAAGCACTCGCTCCACCTTCTCTTGTCTGTCTCTTAGCTTCATAATATCTGAAAAAGCTTCTCGCTGCAATCTCTTCAAGATCTCAATCTGTAAATGATAATATTGGAAGAGTTGTAAAGTGCCATTATACAGCTTGTTTCTACCTAGGAATTGGCAAATATATGCAACTAAAGCTTGTCGAGGGCAGTCGGGTTAGGAAATGGTTATGTCCTAAAGCTAATGAGAGTAACAAATAGTTCTGAACCAAACTATGTATAAAACAAATCTGGATAAGTCTTTAGCCAGTATTGTCTCCTGGGAAGCTCATCGTACAGGCGTAGTAATACAGCAGCAGATAGTAAACATAGAAGAATTTGATGTTATGACTATAAAAAAGATTAGACAAAACAGAAGAATAGGCAGAAACTAGATGAGGTTAGGGTATATGGTCACTGGTCAGAACTTTCTCATACTTAAAGAGGCCAATTAGAATAAGGCGAGCCAAATAATAAAGCTTGTGGTGTCTGAACCAGCATATAAGAAACAATATTTTCATAACTTCTATTATTTTTCCGATAGATTTTCATCATATACAAAGAGTTAAAGACTATCACTCCTCACATAAGAAATAATATTTTTATAACTTCTATTATCTTTCCGATAGATTTTCATTTGCTTCAAATAAGATCCACATGAACGAGATTAGCTGTAACCTTGAAGAAATGCTAAAGAAACCCTATCAACAATTGGTTCCCTCACTAAATAACCTTTTTTATGACAGTGGTGTCTGAACCAGCTTGATTCACGTAGTAACTTTCTTGGGAAAATAAGCATTTGAACATAATTTATAAGCGATCCAATAGTATCTCCTTTTTTTCACAACAGCATTTACCCAACCTGTCCCCAAGGAGGTGGTCTAACAGTTGAAAAGCCATCTTAACACCATTGGTCAATGAATTTGGAGAAGAACGAGGTCTCAAGTTCAAATCCTAGCTAATGCAAAAACCACCAGGTGATTTCTTCCCATCTGCCTACACCATGGTGGGCATAGAGTTACCCAGCATCTATGCTGACGGGAGGTAGTAGACACCCAGTTCTGTAGAATAGTAGACTCTAGCATCATTTAAAAAAAACATCTATCGAACCCAACAGAGAAGTAGAACAGCCTGGTGCACTAAACTCCAGCAATGCGCGGCGTCGAAAAGGGCCGGACTACAAGTTTCTATTGTATGCAACTTTACCCTACATTTTTACCAGAGGATATTTTCACCGCTCGAACCGGTGACCTCATTGTCACATGCCAGTAACTTTCCCAACAGAGAACTTACCTCATACAGTATTCAACAACTAAAGATCCATTAAGGCCAATACAATTAATCCATTCCACAGAACAAAATCAGCATAACATAAAACTCTTTTACATTTCCCATCTTTAAAAAAAAATGAAAATTTTCAGAATTAACATGAGAAAACAAAACCAAGGAAACTTAAACAACCCTAATGAGACACCAACAATTATATTTTGAAAATGCATACTAGAGCAATTGGGTTTGTCTATATGTAATGACTGGGATAACAAAATAAATGAAAAGTAAGTCACATTTAAATTACCGGACTTCGACGGTTAGAAGTGTCGCCGCCGCGGAGAACGCCGGAAGCGAAATCTTGAGTAGATTTGGCAAAGGATTTTAGCTTATCTACAACTGAAACTGCTGCTTCCATTTTAAAAGCGTATACACTGAACAATGCGTCGCCCAAAGAGGAAGAGGTCGTGTTTCTTTCTGGTTTTTCAATGGTAGCCTTGTTTGTGATTTTACTTTATTCCTTCTTTTTGCCTCTCTGAATTTATTACAATCTTGTTCGAGCCAAAAGGCCAAAAGAAGATGGAAATGGAATTGCTCACCACGTTCCTCGCACATTGAAATTATTTTGTTATGACTTATATCTATTCTTAATTGTTTGTTTGGATGGTTGTTGTATTGGTATACTATAAAAACAATGTTTGTTTTGATTGTTCGCGAAATTTTATTGTATTGTTTCATTAAATTAATCCTTTCGTAACGATAAAAGTGTCACTTTATGAAAGCAACGTATTTGATGTGATGACGCCGTTTTCTTTCTTTTTTTCTCTTATCTTGCCCTTCTTTATTATTAAATAATTATATTTTATTATTTATTCTATTTTTTATATAATTATTCTACTCTGTAACCTATTTTTGTCTTAATAATATTGCAAGTTTATTCTTCATATTATTGGTGCGTGACATCACGAAACGACAGCAAACAATACAACCTATCCAAACGTTGTATTCATCAAATAATATAATAATACAATACGATACATTATAAAACAATACGTAACAACGATCCAAACAAGCTGTAAGAGAAATAGCAATGTTGCTCCTTGAGTTACTATTTTATTTCGATGTTGGTCCATATGTTTGTTTGGCTGAAGTTTGATTTTCAATTAACTTAAGGGTGTGTTTGGTACGAAAGAAAATACTTTTCAAAAAATTAAGTGATTGATTAGGTAATAAAAAATATTTTATGGAAAATATATGTAATTTAGATAAACACTACATGAGACGAAATGAGTAAGGGTGTGGAAGGTGCTAGGTTGGGGTCTAAAGACCGGGGGTAGCGGTAGCGAGAGTAGAGTGTAGGGGGTGCCCGGGGGTTTGGGGTAGGGTGTAAAGGGCGAGGTTAGAGGGTTCGAGAATAGGACGGAAAAGGTTGAAAAAATATTTTTCAAAAAAAAAAAAAAAAAAAAAAAA
>ML399711.1:43572-66552 GCA_005239525.1 Nicotiana knightiana | reverse complement strand
GATTTATGGTAGATAGAGCGTTCATGATTGATAGAGACGATTAATCAAGCTATACGAAATATCTGATAAGTAAGTTTACCAGCGGGGGAAACTATAACCTTAGATTTTTATTACAATTGTTTATACATTAGTATAGCTAATCTTTGCTTTTAATCTTTAGTATTAGTAATTTAAATAACATCAGGTGACATCTGAGTACTAATTTAAACAGCCTGCTTGATACGTTAATTCCCTGTGGGATCGACTCTGGGCATAATAACCCAGGATTATATTTGCAACGCCCGCTTAGTCTTCTACAAGACATAGTTGAGCGTGATCAGCACCCCCCCCCCTCCCCCGCGGTTTCTTGAAAATGCTGGGTTTCAAGAAAAATGATGAATTGTTTTGCCTGAAGAAGTCATTCATCCCATTTGAATTCCTTTATGAACGTTATGGGCACAGCAAGTCATATAGCTTTCATCATGATGAACTTGCCATTACTTCCTTGGGTTGGACGCACCGTTGAGTTTATGTGTTCATTGTTTGTTTCTTGGGGTTGCTGATATTTTTGATGAAAGGGGGAAGGATCCACACTCACTTATCCATGGTTGCTAGGACTCTAATGGAAGGAATCAAGGGACAAACCTACACTATCGTCCCCATGATCTTAGCTGAAATGTACCACGCTCTAGATCGATGCAAGCAGGGGTTTGTACACTTCGATGGTTGTAATTTGTTGCTGCAAGTTTGTTTATTAGAACATTTACATAGGAGAGAATATCACCAAGAGAATTTGCGACGACCATTGAAGGACTACATATCTTACCATTATCCAAAGAGAATGACATTTATCCCAAACAGGTTTGCACAACCTGGAAATGTTGTAAGCTGGGTGCATTTCTTCGGCATTCCGGTCGACAAAAAGGTACATTGGATGTTTGAATGGTTCCCTAGCAGTGACTTCATCATGTTTATCGGGTTAAGGGGAATATATCCTTATGCTCCTATAAGGGTAATGAGGCAAGCAGTAAGAAAATAGGTTATATCTCGAGTTTCCAGCATGGTCCAGTACAAAGCAGATTTTAAAGGGAACGTCATTCCATTCAAGTTCGAGGCACAACATATATGGAATGAGAAGGTCATTGTGAAAAGGGATACTACCGAACCGGACAGGTATCATGCTGTCCATTAGTACTTCTACCCATCATGGTTGGTAGACGACATAGCAGGAGACGTCAAGCCATGAATTAATCTAAAAAAGAGGGTCATAGATGACGTTGCCGAAGCACAAGTCAAGTATAGGATTTTGCGCAAAAGGATCTTCGAGTCTGAAGCCAGGCATTTGGATTGTTAAGTTATGTGTCTTTTGTTTTGATGATTTGACAAACTTCACGAGAGAACCATATAAGGAACCTGATACAATTAGTTCTCTTGCATTCAGAGTAACCAGTCAGATGTCTGGTTCAATTCTCAACAAAATCAGATAAGGGAACAGTAGAGGGAACAAACATGGATCAGTTCCCCTGGTCGTCGTATAGTCAACTCTACAGCTTTAAACATTCTCAAGACCTTAAGATCACAAGGTTTCAGGTTGGGATCCAGTTTAGTATATGGCTCAACTCTTCAGAGTCGAAGGAACAGTTGAGGTAACGGGTCCCTACCAATTCCCGAGGTGACTGTACGAAGTAAACTCTCCAATTGGAAAGTTACTGCATGCACACACTACAGTACAGGAACAGTGCAACAGTCAACTTTCTGTGGAAATATTTTTACCTACCTTGCTTACATCATTGTAAGTGATGTCACACATGTATTATTAATATCAAGGAAGGTAAAACAATCACTTGAACATTTTCAAATAAAAATAAAATATTCTGTCAAGTGCTAGCTGCCACATCTCTCAAGAACAAAGCTACTGCAACCTCAAGGACCAGATCCAAAGATTGAATATATCTTAAGTCCTTAGGTTTGTTGAGTCTTTGTTATTTTTTTCTTCACTTGTAATTCCTACTTAACTTAGTTAGAAGCATTGTGTAGGAAACCCTTTGTAAATCATAAACCCTTGTGTTTGTGTCTTGGCTAGAGCTAGTCATGGTGTAAAGTCTTTATAATAGAGTTATTACAAAGTGGCTTGTAATAGTGTAGTTACAAGTTAGTGAGGGATTAAGAGGTTAATTTCTAGGTTACAATAGGTTGTAATCTAAAGATTGCTCAGTAGTGAAGTTGAAATCCTACAAGGATAGGTCGTGGTTTTTAATTCCGTTGATCTGGGATTTTTCCACGTAAAATTCCTCTGTATTCTTTATTTATTGCCGATTTACTGCGGTAACAAATAGAGAACCCGGTACCCTATACTATTTGGTTTTACAGTCTGTTTCTTACGGTGCGAACTAGTAGAGAACCGGGTTCTCTATACAGTTTAGTGGACGCTTAGTTTCTATCAATTAGTATCAGAGCATGTTTCTTTCTAAAAGGTTAACACCTAGAAGGATCTACATGGCTGCTCCACAAAACTTTGAGGAAGGACAATCAACGTACAGACCACCAAGATTCAATGGCCAATACTATGGTTGGTGGAAAGCAAGAATGCATGACTTTATTATGGCTGAGGACTCAGAGTTGTGGGATGTCATCTTTGATGGAACTTTTGTTCCCATGAAAACTGTTGGTGAGGGAACAGTTACAGTCCCAAAAACAATAAAAGAGTACAACGATGCTGATAGAAAAGCTATTGAGAAGAATTTCAGGGCAAAGAAGATTCGTGTTTGTGGCATCGGACCAGATGAGTACAACAGCATCTCAGTTTGTCAGTCTGCTAAGGAGATTTGGGAAGCTTTTCAAACTGCCCACGAGAGAACTAATCAGGTTAAGCAGCCCAAAATTTATATGCTTACTACTGAGTATGAACTTTTCAAGATGAAGGGGGATGGGTCTATTCAAGATATGCACACACGTTTCACCTCCATTATCAATGAGCTTCACTCCTTTAGTGAAGTCATCCCAAGAAACAAGTTGGTCCGGAAAATACTCTGTGTTTTACCAGGTTCTTGGGAAAGTAAAGTGAATGGTATCACCGAAGCCAAGGATCTGCAGAAGCTGACCATTGATGAACTCATTGGAAATCTCAAAACTTATGAGATGAAGAGAAATAAGGATCTTGAAAGAACAGAGCCCAAGAAGGAGAAGAACCTGGTTCTCAAGGCTGCCAACAAAGACTCAAGTAGTGATGAATCCAACATGGAGTATCTCACTCGAAGATTCCAAAAGATGATTCGAAAAAATGGTGGGATTCCAAAGAAAGGAAGTTCCAGCAGAAATTTCAAAGAAAATGATTACTGCCATAAGTGTGGAAAGTCTGGACACTTCATTAAAGATTGTCCTCTTCATAAGCAAGATCATTATAAAACCAACATTGATAAGGTGGCTAAGAGGAATCAGGCCCCTGACTGGAGGTTCAAAAGAAGAGATGCTTCTGACAACATGGTGAAACAAGCTTTGGCTGATTAGGGAAATTCCTCCGGTGAATCTGAAGGTGAAGATGACCAAGGAGATACATCTATGATGGTTGCTGACAATGGATCTTCAGAATATGAGTCAATCTTTGCACTCATGGCCATATCTGATGATGATGAGGACAAGGAGGAATATGAGGTAAGTTTTCTTGATGTTCAAAGAAATTTGAAAACTTACTCTAAGAAAAAATTAATGGCCTTAGCAAATATGTTGATTGATGCCTATCATAGCCTCATTAACGAGAAAAATGTGTTAATAGAAGAAATTGGTGACATAGAACAAGAGACGGATAATATGGTAGTTTCCATTGTAGATTTGAAGGAACAAGTGGAAGAAGTAATTAGAGAAAATAACGTGTTGAAAATCCAAACGAAAAAATGGATGGACAACACTAAGGGTAAAGAAGTGGCTAGTAAGGCTCAACTTGAGCTTGAGAGTGAACTTAATAAAGTTAAAACAAGTCTTATTGTTGAGCTTGAAAAGAATAGAAAACTTCAGGAGGATTTGAAATGAGTTAAAAATGATCTTGATAAGTCACTTAATTGTACCTGGTCCTCTGATGTAATAACGTCTATGTACAAGAGTAATGGTGAAAACAGGCAAGGAATCGGGTTCCAAAAGTCTAAAACCTCCTATAATCCCCATAGCAAGTATGTAAGTGTGGCTGATAATAGGTTGTGCACTCACTGTGGTCAAAGGGGTTATTACAAGGACTCTTGTAAAACTAAAATTCAGTCTTTTCAGAAAAACAAAGTTTTTGTTGAAAAGAGGCCTACTGACGAGGAACCTGGTTCCCTGAAAAGAAAATATGTGCTTCCTGCATGGGCAAAAAAAAAGTTTGATCAGCCCGTTCTATCATTATGAGGGGCCCAAGCTGGCATGGGTTCCTAAGTCTAATCATTGATTTAGTGTACAGGATGAAGTGAGAGGTAGCAGTAAAAAAAATAATACATGGATAGTGGTTGATCTAAGCATAAAAATTAGAAGATGAATGATTTCCTGTCACTCTAGGCCTTCCAAGGTGGGAATGTGTCCTTTGGAAACAACACGAAGGCTATATTTTTTGTGTTGACAAAATTGACAAAACACTTTCCCATGAAATTGAAAATGTGTACTATATGAATGGCTTGAAATATAGCTTGTTGAGTGTGTCTCAAATCTGTGATAAGGAAAAATGAAGTGAAGTTCTTGTCCAAATCTTGCACTTTCACCAATCTTAAAACTGGTGAAATGGTATTGATAGCCAAGAGATTCAAGAATATCTATGTTGTAGACCTTGATTCACTGAATGGTGGTGATATAACATGCTTAAGTGTCATTGATGATGATGTAGAGTTATGGCACAGATGACTGGGGCAGGCGAGTTTTTATTTGCTGAACAAGTCGATTATGGAGGACCTGGTTCATGGGCGAAGCATTCAACACTTCTTGATACTTGATTAACAAATGCATGATAAGGTCCTTTCTCAAGAAGTCTCTCTATGAACTGCATGGGAGAAAACCAACGCTGACTTACCCGAGAGCCTTTGGATGCAAAATATTTTGTTCTCAACAATGGTGGAAAATAGTCACATAACAAAGAAGATGAAGATGGAGAATTTACAAATGCTACTGATGAAGCTATAGATATTTCAAATGGAAGACTGATTTGATGAGTCAAGTCAAGCAAAGTGATTAAGGAGATGTAGCAGAATCTCCAAAAGGCACAGAGGAACCTGGTCCCTTTATCACCTCGACTGAAGTTGAACAAAGGGTTGTTGATGCTGCATTAGGTACTTCTGATGCAGAACAAAAGAGTGGAATTCATAATTCTGTTGATGTCAATGATGATTCACGTATGGAGGAACCTGGTCCTTCAAATTCTGAAGTTCAAGTGTCAAACTAGAAGCAGAAGAGTTCACATCCCTTCAAAATGTAATCACACCCTTAGACTCTGGTATTCAACCTAATTCTAAGGCAAGGAACATGTTTTCCCTCTCAGCGTTCTTATCTCAAATCGAGACTAAGAACATCAAAGAAGCATTGAAAAATGATAACTGGATAGCTGCTATGCAAGAAGAACTCCATCAGTTGAGAGGAACCAAGTGTGGCACCTGCCTTCAGACAAAATAGTGATTAGAACCTGGCCCAAATGACTCTCACTTGAAGGCTGCCAAGGGAATTTTGAGGTATCCTAAGGGAACACAGGACCTGGATCCTCGTCTATTTTTCAGGAGATACTTTTGACTTGGTTAGATATGATGATGCTGATTATGTTGAATATCTGGTGGATAGAAAGAGCACATTTGGAACAACACATTTTTTGGGGTCATGCTTGATCTCATGGGGTACAAAGAACAAATTGTGTGGCTCTTTCTACTGCTAAAGTTGAATACTTAGTTGCTGCTTCTTATTGTTCTCAACTACTACAGATCAAGCAACATCTTGAAGACTTTGGTGTATTTACAGCTTGAACTCGATACAACACAAGAGGACAAAGCACATTGATGTGCGACATCACTTCTTGAGGGATAATGTTGAAAAGGTTCTGATTTGTATGAAGTTCTGGAAGACGGAGGACCAGGTATCATACATCTTTACCAAGGCGCTGAGTAGTGAACACTTTGAAAGAAATCGTCTGGAGTTGGGGTTGATCAAGCTTTACTAAGGACCTGGTCCCTCGATGATTGTCTATGTTAAGAAGGAAAGGTACATTGCTAAAAAGTGTTTCTTGGTGACATCTAACTCAAATCTATACTATTACTGGTATACATACATGCCAGTTTTAGGACAAAACAAGTAAGAGTGACATTGCCCTTTTAGGAGTTTTTGCTCAAATTTCAAAAACCGTCAAGGAACCTGGTTTCTGTGACTCAGATTAGTAGTCTCTTCAATACTTATATGCCTTTTTAAATTGCTGAAGTGTAATGTCATTAAATTATTCCCATCTCTCTCCAAATTTTTGAAGTCCAAAATGTTAAACCTTTTCTGAACTGACCTGTTGCCCCGAAAAACCATTTCCTTCTCTCACACCCAACCAAAACCGGTTCTTTTCATCAAAACTAAATCAACCTTATCTCAAAAAGAATACTTCTCTCAAAATATGGCAGAAGTGAACCCAACTCTATCACCTCCCAAAATCCTAACTCCATCTGAATCGAAACCCAAGAAATCTTTGGTAGATTTTGATGGGACTTTAACTGAAAAAGAACAGGATAGATCTAATATTCTAGAGAGTGAGGCTGAAATTGTTGATGGGTTTGTAGAAGCCTTGAAGGATGGAGGAATCGGTGAATGTGCTGAAAAAAGGGGAACTGAATGATGTACTTGGTCCCTCAAATACTTCTCATGATGTTAAATCTAACGATGATCTTTTTCTTTTTGAGTTCTGTATTTAAACAAACTTCTGATCCAGTGAAAAGGATTGATGAAAAGTAGGTTGATTGATGTGACTTGCTGATGTGGTGATTGTGGAAGACAGAATGAAGTGGAAAGATCTTCACTTGTGAAAAAAAAAAGAAAATTTTTGAGAAAAGAAAGTTGGCTGAGAAAGATGCAGCAGATGATAAGGGTGAACAAATTGAGAAGAAGTAGAGGGAGAAATGGCCGCTCAGGGAAAGAAAGGGTAGTGTGAGTGAGTAACCTGGCTCCTTACATAAGCAAAACATTGACTTATCAAGTTTGGAGATGTAGAAGACTCTAAAGTCTCAGAAAGTGTTGTTAGGGAGAGTGTTGACTCTGATATTGCTGAAAATGGAGGAACTTCTTGACATTGTTGATTTCCATAAAAAAAAATAGAATCACCTCTTTATTCCTCCGAGTCCCAACGTGGACAAAGAGAGCAGATGATCATTGATCAAAGGATTGTGAATGAACGAATGGACAATTTCATCAAGGCCTTAGCCCCTTAATTTTCCTCCTGCCCAGTGATCTATGTCTTTCATTCCTTCCAAATTCCCTTGAATTCCTGTCTTCTTTTGATCCCTATATGACATTGGTACTTTAGTTGTTTAAATTTTCATATTATATATTGTTGAAACTACTGTGCTTTTATTATAATTAGTCTACTAACTCTATTTTGTGCAATGGCATTCACTTGTTATTCTTGTTATTGTTTATGCTGTGTTGCCCAAGTAGCATGAGTTAATGTTACTGAACTTCTTTTTGGTTGTTCTTCTTATGTTATTCTTTTCAATGATGCCAAAAGGGGGAAGTTATATAGGTGTCAACATGGGGGAGGAACATAATCGAATTGATATGTTGTGTTATGAATGAAAGATAGCTCTGCTTCGCAAGGGGAACGTTGAACATTGCTGATAACATGTTGATTATAGGTCTGATCCGCAGGGAAACATGTGAGGAATCTGATTCTCAAGGGGAACATTAATTTTGGGTTTGTCATTATCAAAAAGGGGTAAACTGATAAGTTATGTTATTTTGTGTTTTGATGATTTGCCAAAAAATCTTGAAGAACCAGTTGTGATCAGTTCCTTTGGTCTGGTTCTCATGGAATATGGCTGATTCGCAGGGGGAACAATGTGGAGATTTGGTTCTCAGGGGGAATATTAATTCTAAGTGTGTCATCATCAAAAAGGGGGAAATTGTTAAGTTATGTGTCTTTTGTTTTGATGATTGGAAAAACTTCACGTGAAAACCAGATAAGGAACCTGATACAATTAGTTCTCTTGCATTCAGAGTAACCAGTCAGATGTCTGGTTCAATTCTCAATGAAATCAGATAAGGAAACAACAAAAGGAACAGACATGGATCAGTTCCCATGGTCGTCGTATAGTCAACTCCACAACTTTAAACATTCTCAAGACCTTAAGATCACAAGGTTTCAGGTTGGGATCCAATTTGGGATATGGATCAACTCTTCAGAGTTGAAGGAACAACTGAGGGAACAGGTCCCTACCAGTTTCCGAGGTGACTGTACGAAGTCAACTCTCCAACTGGAAAGTTGCTGCCTGCACACTCTACAGTACACGAATAGTGCAGCAGTCAACTTTCTGTGAAAAGCTTTTTACCTACCTTGCTTACATCATTGTAAGTGATGTCATACATGTATTATTAACATCAAGGAAGGTAAAAGAATCAATTGAACACTTCCAAATAAAAAGAAAATATTCTCTCAAGTGCTACCTGCCACATCTCTCAAGAACAAAGCTACTGCAACCTCAAGGACTATATCCAAAGATTGTATATATCTTAAGTCTTTAGGTTTATTGGGTCTTTGTTATTTTGTTCTTCACTTGCAATTCCTACTTAGCTTAGTTAGAAGCATTCTGTAGGAAACTCTTTGTAAATCATTAACCCTTGTGTTAGTGTCTTGGTTAGATTTAGTCATGGTGTAAAGTCTTTGTAATAGAGTTATTACAAAGTGGCTTGTAACAGTGTAGTTACAAGTTAGTGAGGGATTAAGAGGTTAATTCCTAGGTTACAATAGGTTGTAATCTAAAGATTGCTCAGTAAGTGAAGTTGAAATCCTACAAGGACAGGTCGTGGTTTTTAATCCCATTGAGCTGGGAGTTTTCCACGTAAAATTTCTCTGTGTTCTTTATTTACTGCCGATTTACTGTGAGAACAAATAGAGAACCTGGTACCCTATACTGTTTGGTTTTATAGTCTGTTACTTATGGTGGGCACTGATAGAGAACTGGTTCTCTATACAGTTTGGTGGACACTTAGTTTCTATCAGAACAACACAGAGTGGATATGGAAGTAAGCAATGAATGGAGAGAAATTGCTACTAGATCAACAGAGAGATTGGAATATTTGGAGCAAGGGTTAATGGAACTTGAAGGAAAGATGAGGAAGAGGCTCTCGGATTGTCAGAATACGGAAGGCAATGAAGGAGGACATCTAGCAAGGGCTTACCTATTGTTGGATATGCGCGACTTGGGGAACCTGATTGATGGATCCAAATAGGCCAAGCATGGAGAAGGTCCTTCTGGGCCAACTATATTAGGAAACAATGTCTTTACTGCTTTCCAGATTCATTTTAGATTTCGATTGTAATAAGGCAAATGCCATTAGTGACTTTCTCATTATTGTCGTTTTAGTAAGGATTTGATTCATTTTCGCATTAATGAAATGACACAATTATTGGCATCAATTTTCTCCAAGTCTATGTGTATCTTAGGCCTACCTCGGGCACAACGAGGTCCCCCAAATTAGTACGCAAATTTATTACATAATTTGGCAAAGCATATTCAATATCGCAATCATTCTTTCAATATTCCTTACTGACTTGGTTACCTTTTATTTTTGTTTCTTTTGTTTATTCCCATTCCCCAAGGTTGGTTCGTGCATACTGGCATCGTCCGCATATCACACTAGATCCAGATCTCCTCCACCTCCTCCTCCACCAAGTTATCCTAAAGTCAAAATCAAAGGGAAGGAAAAATTGGACGATCTAAGCGGTATCAGAAGGGACAATGCAGAGAATGTTGAAACTTCGGATGGTCGGAGTACTCCAACACAGAATGAATTGGTCCTACGATTGTAACAGAAAATATTGGAGCTACAAGGGGAACTTGAGCAGGTCCGGAACTTGGAAAACCTCTCCCTCACTCTAAACGTCCCTGACATCAACCAACAAAACACAAACACCCAAAACCCGACACCTCCCCAAAACACACAGAACCAAAATCCACCACCAAACCCTCCCGCGCCACATCAATATGCCACACCTCCTCAGAAACATAACCCTCCACCAGTACCTACTCCTCCACAATACCATCATCATCCAACTCAATACCCACAAACCACCACTTACCACACTCCTCAAAATGCACCGCAGCCTACTCCTGTCCCCAAAACTCAACTAATGACCACAATTATGCCCAGATTCCTAGAGTCCACCGAAGCGACCCCATATATGTTAAAACTTTACCCCATACCCCATACCCCACAACAGATGCTATATATACCAGAATCCACTAAAAAAGACCTGCTCATCAAGAACATGGCGGAAAAACTCAAGAAACTCACTGGCAGAGTTCAGAATGTCGAAGATGGCAAGGGCATTCAGGGTTTGAACTATGAGGACTTGTGTATTCAATCAGATGTAGAACTTCTGGAGGGTTACAAACCTCCCAAGTTCGAAATGTTCTTCAGAACAGGTGATATAAAAATGCATCTAAGAACATACCGTGACAAACTCGTAGGCGTTGGCAAAGATGAACGAATTCGCATGAAGTTGTTCATGAGGAGCCTTGCTAGAGATGCTTTGTCTTGGTACATCAATCAGAACCCAAAGAAGTGGGTTAATTGAGTGAGCATGGAATCAGATTTCATGGATCAGTTCAGGTTCAACACAAAGAACGCACCAGACATTTTATACATTCAGAATCTCAAGAAGAAACCAACGGAAACCTTCCTCGAGTGTGCTACTGGATGGAGGTATGAAGCCGCGAAAGTAAGGCTAGCGCTTGAGGAAGAACAGATGAATAAGTTCTTCGTCAGAGCTCAAGACCCAAAATACTATGAAAGATTGATGGTTATTGAAAATCATAAATTTTCTTACATCATCAAGCTGAGAGAAAGAATAGAAGAAGGGATCAAAAGTGGAATGGTGACAAATTTCGAAGCACTCCAAGCCACAAACAAAGTTTTGCAGTCAGGAGGTATCTCCAAGAAGAAAGAAGTGGGTGCGGTAATGGTAGCCCAAGGTCCAAAGTCTCCTCTCACATGCCAAACACCTCCACCTACATATCACCCTTCACCCCTCATATACCAACAACCTGCCTCCACCTGCCACACTTATAACACCAAACCCGCATATTACTACTCACCATCAGCTCGCCAAAATACCAAAAACCAAGACCAAATTTCGACCACAGACCACGCAGACAATACACTCTGATTGCTGAATCCATAGACCAACTATACGAGGGACTGAAGGCTGCTGGTTATGTCACTCCAATTAAAACTCTTCTCAATAGATTAACCCAAACAAGATATGTGCCTATCACTCAGGCATGAAGGGTCATACTATTGATGAGTGTCGCACTCTGAAGGACAAGATTCAGACATTAATTGACACTAAATTCATACAGGCGAAGGAGGTTGCACCCAATGTTCGTAACAATCCTCTCCCGGATCACAAAGGTGAGGGAATAAATGTGATAGAGAACGATGAAGAATGGGATTCAGAAGGGTCAATTGGACTCATTCGGGAAGGGAATGATCCTAAAACATCTCCAGTCACTCTCATGCCTATCATGGTACAAACTCAGGCAACAATTGAAGTTGAGGTAGCCGCACCGACTCCGTTTGAAGTTGAAGTGACCACACCTTTCACCGTAATGTAGCACCTACGCCATATTATAAGTCTAATGATATACCATGGGATTATGTTGCAGAAGAAAGAAGGAAAGGAAAAGCAAAAATGAAAGAAACAGGTGCAGCACAAGGCATGACTAGAACCGGTAGGGTTTATACACCCCAGCATTTGGGAGGAACAAGCAAAGAAGTTGCATCTAAGCTGCCTGTCATTGAGACCAGCCCCGATGACCTTTAGAGAAAGGTTCAAGCAAGAGAATACTCTGTGCTTGACAATCTGAACAAAACCCTTGCTCAGATATCTATTTTATCACTGCTGCAAAACTCTGAGGCACATAGGAATGCACTGATGAAGGTGTTGAGTGAAGCCTATGTACCCACCAACATCACTAGTGTGGAAATGGCCAACATGGTGGGGCAAGTATTGGAAAGACACAAAATCACTTTTCATGAAGGCGAACTGCCACCCGAAGGACTAAGTCAAAACAGGGCCCTACATATCACAGTGCAATTTGAGGACAAATTCATCGCCAGAGTCTTGATAGATGGGGGCTCGAATCTCAACATATGTCCACTAACTACTCTAAAGAGGCTGGGTAAAAGCCTGCACGAGATACGAGCATGAAGTATGAATGTGAAGGCGTTTGACGGATCTCAAAGAGCCACAATTGGAGAGATCAACCTCAGCCTACAGATGGGCCCAACCTGGTTCGATGTCGAGTTTCAAGTGCTAGATATATCTTCTACCTACAATCTATTATTGGGGCAACCCTAGATGCATGTCGTTGGGGCCGAGCTTCTACTTTGCATCAGGCTGTGACGTTTAAGTGGAACCATCAGGAAGTGATCATCTATGGAGACGGGAGTAGTCCCATTTATACCAATCAAATTGTTCCAGTCATCGAGAATAGAAGGAAGTTAGGTGGAGAAACATACCATCACATTGAGCGCGTCAACACAATTGAGAAAGACAAATGGTGGAGCAACAAGATAGAAAGCATATTGTCGTGGACAGGGTATGAACCTGGAAAGAGTCTCGGCAAGATCTCCAAGGGATCACTAAACCGATACAGCTAAAGCGTCATGAGAAAATTTTCGGGCTTAGGTATGAATACACTTGGCAAGAGCATCAGGATTGGTTGCCGTCACGCCATGGCGTGGTCCTTATTATCCGCTAGAACAACCAGTACCACATTTGCACCAGTCATTTCATCGAGCTAACAGGGTCCGAAGAAGATGATTTTTTAGCTGGCATAAGGAAGCTATTTCTGGATTATGAAGACATGGATTGCAGTGCGATAGTTGAGGAGGAGGAGGAAGGCCTTACCATTCAGACCGTGGAGAAAGGAGCGGTTCTCAAAAACTGGACTGCTGCACCATCGAGGGACCGTCAATTTCCTGTGTAGCTTTGGCTATTAGCATCACTTATTTTTAAAAGCAATTTTGTGAATATCTAAGACATTTTCAGTAGTTTGTTTTAAACGTATTTTGTTTTGAAATAATTTCTCGAGTCATCGAGTCGTACTTGTTTGGCATTTTCAAGATGTTCATCAATGCATTGCTATTTTTAGTATTTATTTTTAGTATTTATTATTATTCTTTATATTTTTCTCTTCAGCATTATTGTTACTTATCCCGATGAACCTACGACTATGACATGTAATGATACATGCAACATAAGGATAGTGATTCAGAGGATCTGGAAGAGGATATAATACCTGAGGAAATTGTCAGAGAAGTGGAAAACTTTGAAAACAAGCCTAAGTCTAATTTGGACGAGACTGAAATAGTTAATTTGGGAGATTCCGAAACAGTCAAGAAGTCATCTATCACCGTCAGAGAAGGAAGAATACATACGATTCTTGAAGGAGTATGAGGATATTTTTGCATGGTCCTACGATGATGGTAAAACAGAAACTTAGGAAGTTCAAGCCAGATATGAGTTTGAAAATAAAACAGAGAGTCACTAAGAAAATCAAAGCCAATGTTCTCAGAGTGGTCGAATATCCGACCTGGTTGGCCAACATTGTGCTCGTTCCGAAGAAAGATGGGAAGGTCAGAATGTGTGTCGATTATCTGGATTTAAATAGAGTGAGTCCCAAAGATGATTTCTCACTACCTAATATACACATATTGATCGATAATTGTGCCAAACATGAACTCCAATCTTTTGTGGATTGCTTCGCGGGGTATCATCAGATCTGGATGGATTAAGAGGATGCCGAAAAGACAACTTTTATCACATCGTGGGGAGTGTATTGCTACAAAATGATGTTGCTTGGCCTGAAGAATGCTAAAGCTACTTATATGAGATCCGTGACAACAATTTTCCATGACATGATACACAAGGAAATAGATGTGTACGTGCATAACGTCATCATCAAATCCAAAAGGGGTACAGATCATATAGCAGATTTGAAGAAATTCTTTAATCGAATTTGAAGGTACAATCTGATACTGAATCCCGCAAAGTGTGCCTTTGGAGTCCCTGCTGGAAAATTGTTAGGGTTCATCATCAACCGTCGAGGGATTAAGTTAGCCCGTCAAAAGTCAAAGTTATCCAGAACTTGCCACCTCCGACGAATAAGAAAGATGTGATGATTTTCTTAGGGCGTCTCAATTACATCAGTTGTTTCATAGCACAAAAAATTATGATCTGTGAATCGATTTTCAAAATATTGAAGAAAGACGCTGCAACAAGTTGGACTGAAGAATGTCATAGAGCCTTCGACTAAATCAAGGAGTATTTATCCAAACCGCCTGTTATGGTCCCACCGGAACTAGGGAGACCTTTGTTGCTCTATTTATCCATACTAGATGGGGCTTTTGGTTGTGTTCTAGGACAACACGATAGGAAGGGAAGAAAGGAGTAGGCCATATATTATCTGAGTAAGAAATTCACACCCTACAAAGCACGATATTCTTTGCTGGAACGCACCTGCTGCGCTTTGACATGGATAGCTCAAAAGTTGAGGTACTACTTCTGTGCCTACACCACATATCTCATATCAAGGATGGATCCGCTAAAATAAATCTTCCAGAAACCCATGCCTATGGGGAAGTTAGCAAAATGGCATATATCGCTGAGTGAGTTCGACATCATCTATGTAACTCGAAAGGCAGTCAAAGGACAAGCTTTGGCAGATCATTTGGCAAAAAATCATGTAGACGGGGAATACGAACCATTGAAAACATATTTACCTGACGAAGAGGTATCATTTGTAGGAGAAGATATCACTGAAGCATATGATGGTTGGAGAATGTTCTTCGATGGAGCTGCAAACTTCAAAGGAGTGGGAATTGGAGCAGTCTTAGTATCAAAAATAGGCCAACACTATCCGATATTCGCAAAAGTCAGGTTTCCATGTACCAACAATATGGCAGAATATGAGGCTTGCATCTTAGGACTCAGGTTATCCATTGACATGAATGTTCAGGAACTACTGGTGATTGGTGATTTCGACCTTTTGGTACATCATGTTTTAGGACAATGGGCCACAAAGAATACAAAAATGTTGCCATATTTGTACTGTGTACATGAGTTTATCAACAGGTTCACGAAGATAGAATTAAAACATGCTACGAGGGTCCAAAATGAGTTCGCAGATGCATTGAACACTTTATCTTCCATGATACAACACCCAGACAATAATTTCATCGATCATATCCCAATAGGAATTTATAAGCAACCAGCTTATTGTGCTCATGTTGAATAAGAAAGTGATGGAAATCCATGGTTCCACGACATCAAAGAATACTTGGCAAAAAGAGAGTATCCGGAGCACGCAAATCATACTCAGAAACTCACACTTCGAATATTATCCAACCGCTTCTTCCAAGGCAGAAGAATTCTGTACAGAAGAACTCCATACCTGGGATTATTACGGTGTTTCGATGCCAAGGAAGCGTCCAGATTGCTCGAGGAAATACATGCCAGAACTTGTGGACCGCACATGAACGACTTTGTCATAGCCAAGAAAATATTAAGAGCAAGATATTTCTGGATGACTATGGAAACAAACTGCATCAAGTATGTCCAAAAGTGTCACCAATGGCAGGTACATGCTGATATGATACGAGTTCCACTCAATAAACTCAATGCAACAAGTGAACCCTGTCCTTTCTCCGCTTAGGGATGGATTTCATCGGTCCAATCGAACTTGCTGCTTCAAATAGGCGAAGGTTCATTCTAGTGGCCATTGAATATTTCATAAAATGGGTTGAAGTCGCATCGTACAAGGCTGTAACTAAACCGATCGTCGCAGATTTTGTTCGGGATCGCATCATTTGTCGATTTGGGGTACCAGAATCACTCATCACCGATAATGCTGCCAACCTTAATAGTGACCTGATGAAGGCCATGTGCGATACCTTCAAGATCAAGCATAAGAATTCCACAGCATACAGGCCGCAAATGAATGGATCTGTAGAATCCGCCAACAAGAACATCAAGAAGATATTGAGGAAAATGGTAGATAATTACAAACAATGGAACGAGAAGCTACCATTTTCTTTGCTTTGATATCGTACCACGATTCACACATAAACTGGGGAAACTCCTTATTTATTGGTCTACAATACATAAGTGGTTATTCATGCCGAAGTATAAATTCCTTCGCTAAGAATAATACAAGAAAATGAGCTCATAGATGCAGAATGGGTACAGATTCGCTATGAATAACTGGCTCTCATTGATGGAAAGAGAATGAATGCAGTATGTCATGGTCAACTCTACCATAACAAAATGTATAGAGCATTCAACAAAAAGGTCAGGCCTACACAATTCACATCGGGGCAGTTGGTGCTAAAGCGGATCTTCCCGCATCAGGATGAAGCCAAAGGAAAGTTTTCACCCAATTGGCAAGGTCCCTACATGGTTCACCGAGTACTAACAGGAGGAGCACTCATACTTGCAGAAATGGACGGAGAAATTTGGCCAAAACCTATCAACTCAGATGCAGTCAAGAGATACTATGTTTAGGATTGTTTACATTCCTTCATTTGATGTAACTGAACTACGATTGACCTGATTCCCGTTTAAGAGGGGATACGTAGGAAGCCCTATGGGTTCGGTCACATATTAATAAAATCTTCATGTTGCCATGATTAGAAATTGGGGCAGAAGTTTTAGGAGGACCCTCAAAATTCTAAGGCAAGTCCAACCAGCTTCGTCACACGTGCAACAGTCAAAGAGTTGCATTTAAACTGGGGAAAAATTTTGAGAGGGGCCCTCAAAATTCTAAGGCAGGGAGGTAGCAATGTCTCTAAAATGTGTCGCAGTCATCGGTTCATCTAAATTACTTGATATTGCATACTACTATATTTTAAATAACGACATTCATCAAATGCACGCATGTTTTCGAAAACTTTATTTCTATAAGAGCCACATGTTACCCAGGGTAATTCAAACAGGATCTCAAGGCAAGAGGAACGATAGAACAGGAAAGCAAAGTGCGAACCAACCTTCCCCCAAAGAACTCACAATTTTTCTTTGGATGCAGGCACAATAAGACAACGATATCTGCAGACACATTAGGTCACTACCTTCAAGACAACAAATTATCTAGCGGAAGCATCTCCAGCTAAGAAATGCTTTACTATCACTCATCGTTTTCTTGCATGAGGCTAAGCATTGCCTCCCCAATTGCATAAGGCTAAGTATTGTCTTTCCCTGCACGAGACTAAGAATTGTCTCCTCTTTGCATGAGGCTAAACACCACCTCTCTAATTGCATAAGGCTAAGTACTGCCTTTCCTGCAGAGACTAAGAATTGTCTCCTCTTTTCATGGGGCTAAGCATTGCCTCCCCAATTGCATAAGGCTAAGTACTGCCTTTACTTGCACGAGACTAAGAATTGTCTCCTCTTTGCATGAGGCTAAGCACCGCCTCCCTAATTGTATAAGGCTAAGCACTGTCTTTCCTTGCACGAGATTAAGCATTGTCTCCTCTTTGCATGAGGCTAAGCACCGCCTCCTTTCTTGAATAAGGCTAAGCACTACCTTTTCTTCATGAGACTAATCATTGTCTCCTCTTTGCATGAGGCTAAATTACCGCCTCCCTAAATTGCATAAGGCTAAGTACTGCCTTTCCTGCATGAGATGAAGCATTATCTCCTCTTTGCGTGAGGCTAAGAAACGCCTCCCTAATTGCATAAGGCTAAGCATTTCTTTTCCTGCATGAGACTAAGCATTGTCTCCTCTTTTCATGAGGCTAAGCAGCGCCTCCTTTCTTGCATAAGGCTAAGAACTACCTTTCTTGGATGAGACTAAGCATTGTCTCCTCTTTGCATGAGGCTAAAGTATTGCCTCCCTAATTGCATAAGGCCAAGCATTGCCTTTCCCGCATAAGACTAAGCATTGTCTCTTAATCTGCATGAGGCTAAGCACTGACTCCCTTCTTGCATAAGGCTAAGCACTGCCTTTTCCCCAAGATTAAATATTATCTCTGTTACGATATCTAAAGACTTGGCACTATCCTCTATTACACAAGACTAAGACTTGTCTTGTTTCATTTTGCATATGACCAAGCATCGTATCTTTTGCATTTCATGGGCTGAAACATCTCCATTTGTTCAAAGGCGTCATAGTCTGAAGGCATCATCCTCATAGGAAGAAGAAACCATGCCATGGCCAGGGGATTTCTCAAAGTGCGCATCATCATTCAAAGGCGTCATAATCCAGAGGCACCAGCCTCATGGCCCGAGGATATCATTTCATGGCCTGCGAATCCCTTATCACACGATTCATAGCCCAGGACATCATAGTCTAAGGACATCATCCTCGCCGTCCAAAGACAACCTTCATGGTCCAAAGGGAAGTTGCATCACGTTTAAATTGTCGCAATAATCCATATATACTTGCATGCATTGTGTTCTATGTTTTGCAGGTAATCCAGGAAATAACCGTTCTTCAAACGGGAGCAATCTTCACTCTGGTTTCTGTTCATAATGTTCACATCCTACAATCGTTTCAACGTAACCAACCACCATCAATTACCCGCATTTTACTCTATGACCATTCAGATACTCGCTCTATGATACAATCGCAACATTTCAGACTCACATTCATGATTTTGCATAAATTCATCTGATATCATCCTACCCAAAAGAACCTTTTCCGAAACATACAACCACTCCTATAACAATTCCATCGTATTCACTCACCGTTGGATCTAGAACTACACACGGCCTGATTCCTGTAACACCAGGGATATGTAGAAAACTCAGGAACCAAGGTTTGGCCAATATTTTTTCAATTCACATCATCCCTCACTTAATTCGGCCAAAATTGGCCACCATTTTCTTTACCCGATAACTCTTTCATCATTCCCGAGTAAAGAGGGAAGCTGTTGATATCCAATTTTGCCCTCATATTTTTTTAATAAGTGTATATACTTTCAAAATATCATTTTTGCATCATTATTTAATTTACAAGATTTCTGCAAGCATTTTCTATAATTTTTCATATTTTAAAACTGTAAAATCAATTTTCTTGCATATAAGTTGTTCAAATATTTATTAATTATCCTCTAAATTATTTTGTGATAACTCAAACATCTAATTTATTATTTTTCACCCATATATATGTTTCATAATATTTTACTTCATTTCATATAATTATGGTTTTACTTTTTAAGCTATTTACATAATTTTACAAAAATAGCCTATATTCTATGCATAAATACATTTAATTGTATTATTTGTGCTAAAAGCATTTTTTTATATTTTTATAATTTCAATCTAGTATTCTAAATCATGTTACTGCATAAATTATATTTTTATTATTTATTAATTTCTTTTATGAATTTTTTTAAAAAATAAATTCGCGTATTTATTTCATAGCCCAATACAAGGCTATTTATGGACCAAATTAGGCTCAAACATTTGTCCCACTCCACTTCACTCTTCAGGAGCCCAACCAAATGACCCATTTACAAAAACTCGGTCGCGACTCGTTTCAAACGACCCGCCCAGCTCCTTTTTAATCCTGGCCACGACCCACAATCAACCTCTCCTTTTAATTACCCAACCCAGAAACCCTAACCCTATTACCCCTGAGACGCCGCCTCTGTATCCTCTCCTCTCCTCTCACACAAAACCCGAGCCGCCTCCCCTTAATCCCTTTCCTAATCTCACTGATAATGGGATTCGACTATTATTCTCTTGCCATATTTGAAACCTTTTGGTATTGGTTGTCCGTTTGTGGTGTTATCTAGGTGCTTTCCTAAACATGGCAAGAAAGAACTTCTAAAATCGAACCAAAGTGGTTTGAATCTTTGATTTTTTTAGCATTATTTCGTCTACATACATTCAATACCATGATATGTGAGTCTGGTCTCATTAAGATCTCTGTTGATTTACACTTCCCTAAAAAAACTAGGGTTTACCCGATTTCTCTCCTAAATTGATTTTGAACTGATTTTTCATGCTTTCTTTCCTTATTTGTTGTTTGATTTATTTTGTTTCCTTGTTTGTTCATTCAATTTTTATTGCTATATACCCCCCCCCCCCATTTCTCTATTTGGGACAGACTTTAATCGACATATTCTTCACTAAAAATTGGGGCTTTTGTTCTGATACTCTCTTGTTATGTATTCTGTTTTGGCCGGCTGAAAGCCAAGACCACTAAGACTTTGTTACTCAACCTTCTCTTGGTGCGAGCATTGCACGGAGTTCTTTCAAAGCTCTTGGGAACTTTGACGTACTGAGATTCTGGATTCTTGTGGAATTTTGTTCTTTACTGTTATTCGTTTAACTGTGAATTACTAGACTCTTGCAATCTCATTCTTATGTGTCTGTAATCGCATATATTTTCACTTATGAAGTTCATAGCTTAATGTATTTCTGGGTTATTCTTGTGTGCAATTATGTTTCCTTTACCTCAGTTTTAAGTCTCTTTGGCATTTAATTTCACATAATGTTGCTAGTTTGAAACATGCCTAAGCATTATTCAAGTAATTTAGATGTCTCTTAAGTCCATTTAGCCAATGTGTTCTGAGATGGATCTGTGACCTTTGTCCTTTTAGCATCTCTTTAGTGTTTAGTTCTGCTAAAAAATGTTAATTATGTTATTTAAACATGCTTCATTTGCATAATTTGTACTCTCTTTAGTTAATTAGTCAACTGTGTTCAAGACCTGAATGTTTACATTTACTATATGACACGAGTTTATCTTCCCATTCTATTCTAAATTTCTGTAATGGTACTCTTGCATATGTAGTATGTTTTAACTCTGTGTCAAGATCCTTTTTCTATCAACCATGACTAGTTCTCTGTTAATATGCCTTTCGGCATGTTTTTGGCTCCCTTGATTCACCAGTAATTGCCATAATCTGCTTCCCTATCATGTCTAGATGTTGTTCTGCTACCAAATTAACACGACTATCTTGTACACTAGGACATATACTTAGCATAATTTGGATATTTTAGGCTTTCACTTATTTGGTATTATGTATATGTGCATGATGATCTTTGTCAATCCTGCAAACTAGTTATTTTCCTAACTCTGCCAATATGTGACGGCCTATGTGCTAAGTGTTAAACCTGCTGAACTTGCTTCTAAATCCTATGACCTGTTTGATTAGTTGCTCTATATGCTCAAATTTTCTATGTCTTTTTTTAAGATACAAGTGTATCCCTCAATTGTTGTCTCTCAACCTTGGTCCACTCTTCTTCACTTGTTACCTATGCTCTCTTAAAGTTCTCATTATTAGTCGGCTGAAAGCCAAGTCTACCTAGGCTTTACTAATGACCTCCCTAGTGTGAGCAGTGCTCAGGGTCCATTTGAGGCCCTTGTGAACTCTGACACACTAGGGTTTGAGTCCTTAGTCATTCTCTAAAACTTAAACTACCCATATTCAACCATTTTCCTCCTATTATCTACTGTATATCTGAGTTGGTTGGTTTAAATGGTACAATACTTGGCAATACGGTTATATGAATCGACTTTGGACTCCTTTATAGATTCTGGGGTCGTGTGGTGAATATGGCTCCTTAATAGAGGCCTGGGTATGTTGTTTGAGAATTACTGAAGGCCCAGACAGTGCTGGCTATTTCATTTGGGCCTGTTGTGGGCCTATTGTTATTATTTGTATAACATTTTGTATCTTACTCATTGTTGGGCCTGTAATAACTTTGTATAAATGATTAGGGTATTAGTAGAATGAGAAATGGGTAGATTTGAATATTTGCATACAAAATGGGTAGATAATATGCCTATAGGACTTAGTGATTTATTTGCTATATGTGCTATTAAATCACTATGTGCACTATAGAAATCATGCCATTAGGGGAAGCGCGCACACACATATTGCCTGCTAGCAAACATGAATAAACAATGTTGCAATTATGTTTACTGCTATGTGCTATTATAAAATCTGCCTATAGGAACCAATGTCACTTATCTTTCTTTCAATTCGCATCGTTCATTAGAAATCATGCCTATAAGATTCCAATTATTCTGTTTGGCGCTATTCATCTAGAAAATATGCCTATAGGATTAAGATATGACAATAAAATAAGCTCTAAGTATTAAACGTTAGAGATCCTGCCTATAGGGTATAATTACTCCTCATAATTTGTTAATACTACATTAGGAGCATGAATAATTCTGGGACTTTTCCCAACAGATTTTGCTAGACTTGATTGCGTAGATCACCTAGGCATAGCACCTATAGGTTTAACAACTTCAAACCTGCGACTTCAATAATCAGCTTGTAACAACTGTATAATCATGTCTACAAGCAACATCTTGCATCTAAACTTCCCGCATACTTTAATTCAAAGTCACCTAGAGATCATGTGTATAGGGCCTAAGGTTCTTAATTCTGAAACCTCCTAACTTGAATATCTGTTTGTGTGCATTTGCTGTCTATGTGTGGAGGTTAATGTGAGCCTCTAACTGCCTTTACATGATTTCTTATGTGTTTTTGTCTGTCGCTTAGCTTTTCATTTTTGAGCAGCCTAGGTAAGGTCTAGAACCATCCAAATAAAGGTCCAAAACCTCCTGGACCATAGGTATGGGATGGGTAGTGCACGCGTAGGGCACGGCTTAGAATTGAATTAGAGCGCTTTAGGTAAGACAACTTTAACATAGTAATCGGGTAGCAGGAGATGATAGTTTGTGCCCGTTTGGATAATATGAGTAATTCCCTACCCTAAGGGAGTTGCAAAGTATTATTTATGTTGCTCGAGGTGATCCTTTGGGCTAAAAAAATTAGGAACCC